>VYZV01016779.1:293255-320574 GCA_013401275.1 Pandion haliaetus | reverse complement strand
GGGGGTTTACTGTTGCGGCTTGGCATTATTAGCAACAGAACTTCGTTATGATCTTATGTAAACAACGTGGCTTTTTTTTTTTTTTTAAAGGGGAGAGCTTCAGTCTCGGGCATCACTAGGTGGAGGCATTGCACAGTGTGACGCCCGTGCAGCTCAGTGCTGCGGGGTTTCAGGATCCCTACAGCCACTGCCTATGGCAGATGTTACTACCCCCTCACCAACCCTCACACTGGGACCCCTGCTCTTTTCCCATCCTCAGTTGTCTGCTCTCTTGGACGTGATCCTTTCCTTAATAATAAGCCAATTCATCTCCTAATTTAGGTACCCAACTAACTTTATGGCCCAACCCTCCAAAAATGTCAAACACACCAAAGTTGGCGGTTTTTAAAAAGCAACAGCAGACAGTGCTGGCACATGCTTGGCTCATTTACATACATATGTGTACCAAACCATTCAGATCTAGGCTGAGGAGACATACTTTTACGAAAAACTTGGCTTTTCTTGCAGAAGTCAGCATGTGGTCTGTTCTCTTCAGTCTCTGAGGAGAATCAAGTCCATTTACTCTAAAAATACAGGAATCGGAGCCAGGTATCAAGCAGAACCAGATGTCAAGACCCAGAAGGGAGCATACACAGATGGTAGAGGGACATATGGCACACAAGTTCTTTCCCACTGTGAGTGTCCCTGTCAAGACAGCTCTTTAGCTTTTTCATTATTTGCTCCTGTAGGCAATATGTAGCGGAGTTAACTGCCAATTTTTTTTTCTGTTTTAAAGGGACAGATGAATCTTATTCTTTGTAAATCCCAAATACCCTGCTTATTCACTATTTCAGAAATGGGAGAATTTATAACCTGCTTTACCTGTCTGTAACTTCTTTATTCCTACAAAGATGTATTTCTCCTGCCAATTCTCCTATGCTCCCTTTGAAATGACGTGGCTGTGGCACAACTTACCCAGAAAGTACAGACCTAGCTGATACAGTCTGAGTGTGCTTCCCTAGGAGTGAGAGGTAGGATAAATGTAGGTAACTCGAATTTCTTTCCAAATCCAACTGCGTGTCCAAGTCACCCACTTTCACGCCACGTAAAAAATAAGTTATGTATATTTGAAAAATAGAAACCAAACAAACAGTATGGGTATTAGAAACATTGTGTTCAAAGAGAGAAAAAATACCTTCTTAAGGACTTGAATGTGGCCCTTCCCATTTTTCAGGAAATTTGTGTATATTCACAGCATATAAACTGAGCAAGAAGGTGCAAAAGATCAAAATCAGCATTACAGATTGTGGCAAGATGAAAACAGCACTGGGGTGTGTTACCATCAACAATGCAGGAAAAGGAAGCACTCCCCTGATACATAGTGCTACTGAGATAAGGGAAAGACAGAACAGGGACTTTAATAATTGCCAACAGAAATAAAGCCCATCAGGGAAACTGCTTAGTGCAAAAACAAAATTTAAGGAGACAGTGTTCAAAATTCCCCTTCTACTACAGCCACTGCTGCACTCAAAAAAATTTAGGGAAGATCAAAGGAGTGGCTAGGGGCAAAAACAAACCAGAAAAAGAATTTACACATCTACATCACCTGATCTGGAGCAGCAATTCAAACCTAACCTTTCTGGAGCAGAAAATTCACTTTAATGACTTGGTGAGCTTTCTACCTTTCTTCAGGGTGAAATACCAACTCCTCATAGTCACCATCATTACCAAGCAGATCTCTAGCTCCAGCTGTAATGCCACAGTGACCTGGGTGCTCTCTCAGAGGACGCCACACACAAGCTGTACTTTTTAACTGTGCCACGATGCCCAGCAGACATCAGACTCCTTTTCCAATCAATTTCAACATGGGAAGCAATCTTACAGCGGGCTGAGGACACAAGTGGTTTGTACTACTTTCTAGCTCACTTTTAGTGACCAATGTTCAGTTTCAACAAATGCATCAAGTCCTGGTTAACATTATCCCATCCTAAAAGAGGACAAGCATACACCTCAAGTGGTGTACTCTCAGGAATGAGTGTAGGGACGAGAGGAGGAAATTCCATTGCTTGTGTGTTCATGTGTTGTAGCATCTGTGACTAAACCAGAGACCCGGGAGCCCTCTGGAGTAAAGCTGCTAGCCATTGATTTTACTTACATGTATTCTGACGTTCTACAATATAATACAGCCTGAAGTACGTCTAGGAAAAAGAGTCTCTCCTTAGCCCAGATTGTATAAACATTTAACCGTATTCTGTCTGCTGAATCTTCAAGTTAACTGCAGCCATAGAAGGAGGTATAGCTGTTAAATTACCACAGCCTCTGAACAAAAGGCAGAATGGGTTTCCCCCTCCAGCAGAAGCTCAAGGCACCAAGATAAAGGGGAAATGTAAAGTCACCTTTGTGCTCTTCTGCCTTCTAGGATGCAATACAGAGGTAAATTAAAAGGAGAAAAAGAAAAAAAGTCAGTCAGGGCTGTCCTGTCTGGGGCCACCGCACAGACCCCACCAGGTTATAACAACTCCTTCTGGGTTTGGGCTCAGAACACATGCTCCTCCCCATCACATAAACCTCTATCCATGAATTAATACAGTCATAGCCGTGTACATTAAAACCTGACACAGGCCATCTCTTGGCACTAGCTGCCGTAAAGGTAAGAAAGTGGGATATGGGAGGAAAATTATGAAAGGAGGAAAGCCTCCCAGAAAAAAACGAGCCTCTCAGTACGGATTAAAAGACTCAGTGGAACTGGAAAATTTGAGACAAGTAAGTCACAAGGCAAGGAAGTGATGGGGCAATGTGGAGTGCCAAATAAATTGACAGGAACAAGCCAACAGAAGAAACATCATACAGTTATGGTTGAAAAGCAAAAAATGGTGAAGAGGATGCTTTCAATGTATCTTACACCATACACTTACCATTCGACTGTCTTCTCTGTCAGCATAGACAAGACAAAAAACTGAAATAATCTGCTATGTGGTGGTGAACAAATACTTTTTCATGGATTATACTGCATTTGCCTTTCCCTTCTGAAGCTACCAAGTTTCCAGAAGCAGACCTCTAGCCAACTAATCATTTGTGGAGGTTTGTTTTTTTTTTTTTTAATAAATAGCAATCAGCACATCTGTCTCTATGGGATTTCTTTTATTATACCACAAAAAATAGCGTGTTTTCCTACATGACTTGCAAAACAAAGTTTCCAAGGGGAAAAAACACAGACAAAGTTCAGCTTCAGAATAAAGTCCCATGATAAAAGGATAAGCCGCTTTATGTCATGCTACGTTCAAGCAGTTAGCTAACAATTAACCACAATAACTGAAACCTTTCTCCCACACTCATTTTCACACAAGAATACTAAAATGCCTACATAAACATACTAAATGTGGTTGTTTAAAAGAAAGTATCAGGTAGATAAATACTGACTCACAATCATCTGTCTTCACTTAAGAGTCTTTAGGAGTCTCATTTAGTGGGAAAATGCTTATCTTGAATATTGTAGCAAACCTCTGAAAAGAACTATGAAAAAAGTAGCCATAAATCATAACAGCACATTCACAGAAGAAACAAAAAGTACCAGAACAACTCCGTGCAAATCGATGTACTCATCTGTAGTACTGGAAATCCTAGGGTCACTGGTATTTTTTTATTTCAAAGTATATAAAATTAGGAAGTTGAAAAAAATCTACCACAATTTCAGCATCTTTTCTTTATTATTTCTCTCATTCTACATAGAAAATGAGGGTTCTGTTTTTAAAACGCAAGGGAAAAAAAAAAAATCTTCAAAAGGAAAGTGTAATTTTCAACACTTTTCTGAGAAGCCTGTCTAAACACAATGTAAAAATTTGACAATAATGATTAAACTCTCTAGGTTCCAAAATTTATTTTTTAAATTTCCAGCCTAAACATTATGCATTTCCAAAGAAGACTGACTCAACACGTACTAGAACAATAGTACCTCATCTGATTAATCTATCCTGCTCTGTTTTCATGGCAACATCTCAGAAGAAGTCTCTAGTCAATGGAGGCTGTGGAAAATTACACAGCTGTGAACCCCACAGCCAGCAGAATGAGACACTGCTCATTAAGGAGTATTTGCTAGACTTTCTCAAAGAAAAAGGTACCGTGAAATGCTATTGCAAATCTTTCACTTTAAACACATGTTCCACTCCTGGACCTTGCTTCCTCTCCCATCAATACAGCCCAACGAAGAATATATTCTACAGCATACACACTTCTGAGAACCAGCTGAAAGGAATTCAGGGACAGATGCTATCCTGGCAATAAAGATAATGTAAGAACATACTTAACTTCAGAAAAGAACAAAAAAAAGAAAGCAGAATTCACATTTTCATTTAGAAGATGCTCTTCAAGGCTGGAGTGTGAAACCTCTTGCTGCTTCAGACCATCCTGAAAAGGAAGCAGCATGTTGTTTTCTCATGGTGTTGAACACAGAACAATGGATCAGGGTCCAGAAATACCAAGCTACTCCTAAGCAGGCTGATATAGCCACATGCCTCTAATTTTTTCTTTTGCAAGTAGACAAGATACTATGTCTTGCCATTAGCACCTGGTCATGTTTCAGAACGGGCCATTTTCCACACTCTCCAGGATACCCAGCCCAAGCACAGTCCTTTGATAAGATTCTCAGTAAACCTCTGTTCTTGCAGTTAGCACAGTTGAGAAATGCAATGAGAACATCTGATTTCCAGAGTAGCAGCAGTTTGCAAGAAATCTGAAATATTTTCAGTTTCCTGACCATTTCAAGAGACTAAGTTTAGAAACACCCCATAGACCAGGTATCACAGAATTATTCAACAAATGTCTAAAAAGCCACGGATTCCATTCTATTTGCTGAACACATTTGGTACCAATTGTTCAGCTGAAATATATTTAGTGTTGTGAGGAGTTTTAAATATACCTGCTATGTCATGTATTTCCCCAATTCCTTCAAGAAGCAAGAATAAGGTCTGTTGCTCAGGAGGGGACCCCAAAGGTTGCACAGTGCAGATTCTTGCAGTAATGAGGAAGTCAGACAATCAGAGAGGCAACAAGAAAAGGAACAGAATGACTAGGAAAATGCTGACAACAGAAACAGATTTTTAATTTATCAACTGCAGATTCAATTTTTAAAAAATGGACTTCACAGCTGCTTCTTCAGTGGATATTGCGTTTATGTGGTCCGTGACTATTTAATAGCCTACCAGCATCAGCAACATTTACTTCTCATATCCATGTGAGACTAACACAACAAATTGTGTCACTATCCAAAACCCAGAACAGAAATAAAGTTGCATAGAGTTTGGGGAAGGGATGAGTAGTTTTTACTCCTTGAAGAAAACATTTACTTTATATTTTAAAGAATTTCTGTAAAAAAACCCACATTTCAGAATTACCTTCTCAGTATTATTTTAAAAAGTGCATCTTAACTTCCCTCTGCTGCAGAATTCTTCAAAGTTAGGGGCAACAAATACACTTCAGAATAAGATACCTTCTTCTTGGACGGCATTTGATAGCGCACGTTTTTCCAGAATCTTGTATTTGCTGAACAAGATTTCTCTGAGAAGTCCCCTTTCCATGGGATAGCTCCATGTTTTTGCTTAATGTATCTGATTGATTCTGGCATGATTGTGTAGTCCTGTATTTCATCCATTTCTATAAGAATCACTTGAATCCCATCACGGATGAGAGCATTATACATAGCTAGTTGTTGTTCAGAGGTGTCTTCTAACAGGCAGCAACTAGATGTTTCTGATGCCAGAATAATCATCAGTCTTCTGCTTTGCTTAAGGGTTTCATCAGCAACACTGACTACAGCTGTAAGTAATGAAGGAACAATCAAAGTCTGCATAGAAACTTTACAACTGATGTAAAGTATTTCTTAATTTTAAAATTGCCTATATATGGAGCAGTAGCTAGGTCAGAGGACTAGTAGGTAAAGAACTCCACACTGTCATTCATGATCCATTGCATAAAATTACTGATAAAAATTGTTTTCTTCAGTCCCCAGGGGCAGGTATCATTCAAAAAACCTCAACAATATTATTAATGCTGCTGAATCCTCCTTTGTTCATCACTACAAAAAGTGCAGACCCTCATAACATCAGAACAGAATTTTTAGTAAGAAACAAAAAAAATTAGAAATAAAAAAATTGTCCATTGGACAAATGGGCAAATTATCCATTAAAAACAAATGCAGCTTTGTTTTCCAAAAATAGGTGGTTTTTAATTGTATATATAATCTTCTAACCCGAGAACAATATGCCAAAAGACAACCTAAGAACTCTACTTATTAAAGCATACCTTCTCCTGGTAAATCATCCCTTCCTAATATAAAGAGATTATATCCACATTGTCGTTCTAAAACATCAGGGAGTATTCTATGAACAAAGGTTTCCAGACGACAGAAACTTCTGCCTCCACTGCTTTTTGTGTACAGGACACATGCATCATAGATTTTCCCATCTAAAACAAACACAAATGTTTCTATTAAAAAACTAAAGATTGGCAACATGCCTTTATTGCAAGGTTCCATTTTGGACTGTTTAAAATAAGTAATGGGGGGCTGATTCACCTATCTGACGGAATGACTAAATGCACTAAAATGCTCTACAAATCAAAAGAAAGATCATCAGCCACAGAACCCAACTTCTTTTCTCATTATGGGGACAGATGTGCCAGCAAGTGAGCTGGATGCAGGAGCTGGGAACTGCAGGAAGGAGCCCCCAACCCCAGAGGTGCAAGGACATTAAGAAAGGGTCCTGTTGCAGGACTTTCTTCACCACCCCTCCTGAAACAAACTCAACAGCAGTTATCTCTACTTTTGACTAACCACAAGAGAAGGTGGAAAACAGCAATTCTTTCTTGTAATAATTCTGTGGGGGAAAGGCAGGTAGAAGAAAAGGCCAAAAGGCAGCTGATGTTTTGAGAGTTAAAATTGCATAATAAACAGGAATGAAACAACCAAATCAAAATCAGCTTTAACTCAACAAGTTAAGTTTAGCTCAACAAGCTACAAAACATAGTTTCTTGATTTTTTGTTGTTGTTGTTGTTAGAACTCTATTAAAAGTGTTCTGGGAAAACTGAACTTTTAACCAGAAGTTGAAATTACTTTTCTGTGACAACATTTAGAACAGCCATGAGGAAACGTTAACTATCTCAATGCACATAATCCATTTAACATGGGGAACTTCAGACAGTCTAATTCTGAGCACTGCCATGCATAATATCTATAATGTTGCACTACTTATTGTTTCACACATGTCCAATGTATTTGTATACACCATAGCAATCAAAATACACAAGAAGAATCACGGAACAGAGAACTAGTAGCATTTTTTCCTCTTTGGCATGTAAACATCATAACTTACAGGATCTAAAGAAAAGTGTTGGGTAAAAGAGAGAAGATGCAAAAAAAAAAGAAAACCAACAAAATTAATCTCCAAGAAAATGAGAGTTCTTTACCCTGAAGAAAAAAAAGAGTATAAATATTTAATGCACATCTTTAAACAGCTAGTTTACAGGATGTAGCTCTGCTGACACCTATTGATCATCATCAGAGTGACCATAAATCTACATGTAAAGAAGCTACTTCACAGAAAAGCAAAAAGCAACATGCTAATTTGGCAATAACCTGGAGGTCTTTTTGACCTATCTCACCATGACCGCCTTCAACATTATGCAGTGTTTATTACCTCAACTATGATTATATATTTTACGCGTATGGCTGAAAAAGTCCTCCCTCCAATGTCTTTGTGCATATCTGAAAATTCCTCAAGGAAATTCCACATACATTCTACTAAATAATCACATTATTGCTTAGAAGTAATGGCAAGTAAAAAAAAAAAATCAATAAGCTAGTTACACTAACATACCTGGTGACACTCACATACCTTCCTTACTTGCAAAGGCACAGACAGAATTACGGTACCAAAGCACCAAGTCAATCTTGAAAATCTTGTAGATTATTGAAGTAATAAATGTTAAAATTAACAAAGAGACAAGCCCTCCAGTCAGCCATCTTTTTATACCAGGAACTGCACAAAAATACAAGAAGACTGTTTTTTAAATGTTGCATTTGTCCAAATCTGATCTTTCACACAAATGTTATACAAATTTGAGTATTGTATTTTTCACTTCCATCTACCTATTTTTTTAATAATGATAAATACACTACTACAATGCCACCTTCCCTATGCACAGGTACATGTATACATACTGCAAACTGTAATCCACCTGTCTCCTATTAACATGATATATGAGCATTTGGTATCAAAACCCCTTCTAAGTCAAGACAAACACAGGCCTCAAAAATAACAGTATTTCTTACCTCTGTGTTTTAACATAATATAGGATGCAACCTGCCCAAAGGCATTTGAAGCTTGACAAACAAATGGTTGTTCATAATCTTCACTATTCACTTCCGAAATTATTAGCTTTACAGAATGCATAGGGCGTCCATCGTAAGAAGTTTCCTCCCTATCCAAAAGGCGACAAATAGAGCCATAAAACCACAGCCCTTTCTGGAATGGCTTCATCACTAACAGCTGCAGCACAACAATGTTGTTTCCTTCTGCAAATGTCAACCACACTTCAGAATAAATGAGCAATTACCTTATATGAAGGAAACCCAAACAAGAGTTGGGCCTCTTATTGACATTTAGCATAGACACCGGAAAACATCAAGACGTTATCTTATCTGGAGCTGTGTTTCCCCAAAGGAATATAAGGTTTCTATAGGCTGAAGTACAAAAATATACTTCACAAACCTAAGCAAACCCTTGTTATGGGCTTCCCAGCCCCTGTAAGAGTAGGTGAAGAGAGAAACTCCACAATGTGGTATGACACAAAAGAAGGCCCTGGTACAAGGGCATCATCTTGTGGTAAGCAGCTCTGGGACAGGGAGGACATCAAAGGTGGTGACCCTGCAGCAGACAACACCAACTCAGCGTGATTCCAGCTGCAGGGAGTGGAGTCTAAACTGCTGCTTCACCCCACGGATCAGAACAGACTTGAAACAACTCTCTGTCAGGCTGCACCACTAAGAGACACAGATTATCCCCTAAACATTGTACAAGGAATGAATGAATCAACACCACTACTGCAACCAATGACTAATGGGTGCAAAGACAACTATGTAAGTGCTAGGAAGTACAAAAAATAACATTGCTTTTATGGTATCAATTCACTGACCGTGTGCCTCTGCATTATGGCCCAATTGTTTACGGCACTGCAATTCTTTCTGACACTACAATTTATTACTTTTGTATAGGGTTTTCTCTTGGTGAGCACTCAAAAAGAATTCAGCATTTTATTTCCCCCTTTGTTTTATGATAAGACCCATTTCCCACAACTATAGTCTTACTTTGAAGATAACATTCTCATTTTTTCATCAGTTTCCTAGTCATAGTGCTTGAGAAGTTATAAAAATGATCACATTTTTTCTTCCTAGCACCACCATGAGATGAGGGCTGACAAAAAACCTGCCATTTTTACTTCCCAACCTGTCACACCTAAGAAACTTTCAGACTGCCTTCTGCTCCAATTTTAGTTGCTTTTTTAAGTCAGGTCTACTTTCTTCCCTCCTAACTCCATTTAACCTGCTTTTCACCCTCACCGTATCTCCCAGTTGCCCTTCTCATGCTTTACTCAGTCCAAGTCCATTTTCCTCCCAAACCCCAACTCATCACTGGAAATCTATCTCCCTTTTCTCCTCTCACCCAACTAAGCTTCAGTACAAACATCCTCAACAAAGTCTTCCATTATAGCTCCTCAGCTGATGTGTCACATTTCTCCACCTCAAGGATCTTAAACCTGGAAGTCTCAATTACTCCTGTAAAGCATGGTTTGACCTCTTGAAACCTTTCAGAGAGGCAAATGTGAGGGGAAAGTAGAATGCAGAAGAAAGACAGTCTGAAGATCATGTGCCTGGACATGCTTGATCCAACTAAAAGAAGTCTCTGTCAGGCCAGAGCCTGCTCAATAGAAATTGTATTACAATTATGAGACTGTAAGTCTACAAAACGCCTTTTCCAAAGGCTGAAAATTAAGACAGATTTTTACAACTATCAAAAAGAGCACAATCGCATGTGAAGTCCATGTGCCTCCTAAGTTTCAAGTTTCTACTTCAAAGCAGAAAGTGAATTGGAGGAGGCAAGTGTTACGAGTTTTTTAAAAGAAAGCTATTTAAGCAAGTGAAAAATGTTGCTAAATATTTTAGTGTTGAAGAGAGTAATTTCTACTTCGGTCACCAACACGGTATTTTCTAATCTGAAAACATACTTACTCATAGGGACTTGCAAAAATTCTGCTCATATAAAATACATCGATATACACACCGTTGCCTGTCCAAAACACCTCATACCCATCAGCACCTGTTGTATTGCAATCCACTGTAACCTGTGAGCCTATAAATTATGGTACAAAGTGAAAAGTTAATTTCCGTAATCTAATTAAAGTTTATACAATTCTGTTCACAGATTCCCACACAGACCAGCTAAGGATGGTCCCAAACCCTTTCAGAAAAGTTACTCTAACAGAGGGTCTATATACTCAGTGATCTGCAGGTTCACAAAGAGCCTACCAGGAGGGAAGAAGCTAAATCTAGGAAGATGCCTCTCTCTGGGGCATCACTTTCCCTGCAGATTGAAAGATGGATCTGTTCTTAGAACCTATTCGAGTGAGGGAAAGCAACAGATGCAACAGAGAATCACTTGGGTTCCCTACAATTTTCTTCACATCTGAGAAATTTCCCTAGGACTCTGTAAGCAACATGCCTTGTCTCTTTCCCTCTCACCCCCAAACACTCCTCCTTCAGGAAATCAACACAGAGAAACCGAGCTGGTCACTGAACTAGTTTTTGTCAAAAAAACAGAAACAAGAAAACAAAGAATATGGCACTCCTCGAGTATAAGTTTTCACTAGGATACAAAATCATATTTTCTTATAAAGAAAACTACTTACCAAGTTCCACTTCAATTGAGTTGTTTCTTGGATAAGATATTTCTGGGGGCTTTTTTGGTGGGCTCACTGACCAAAAGAAAGAAAGTGCTTTTCAGAAAACCTCGGGCACTTGCAGTCTCTTCTATGCTCTACAACCCAAGTACTACCTAAAAAACCCCTGTCCTATGGACAAGGTTGTCAGCAATTTTATAACAGACATCACTCAATACTGAGAGTATCGTATCTCAGGTAGTCATTACTTCGGACTTGAAGCTAAACTATTCTTTGCCCTACCTCTTCCAAAATGCAGTGCCACAAATCTCCACACACTCATGGTGGACTGGCTGTTCCATGGCATAAAAATCTTGCAATATTGCATGGACAGGTGCTGAGAAGGGTATGGGTAAATATCTACAGTATTACCCCTCTACAATCTGGATAGCCTGTCACCCAGTATCCCACAGATACAAACTGGAGCCAAATACTTTTACAGTGCAATTCATCTATTTTAGACTTTTACTGTTATGAAGAGGAAATTTAATTTCTGTACTCTAGTTAAAGGCCTTACAATTCTTCCCACAGCACTATCTATAAGGAATTACAACACCAATGGCCCCTTTTAGACGTTTACGTTAGGAGTAGATATGTGACACTCTGGAAAGCTTATTTCTCTCTACAGGCTACAAAGGGGTAGTAATCAACAGGTGGAGATCTAGACATCTACATTAGACATGTCTCGGTATGGCTAAATGAATCCCAGCTTGGAGGGTCCCTCACTGAACACACATACCATTTCCAGCTGGCTCAGGCAGCTGTAGGATGTTTTAGAACATTTCTTATCAGATATTCAAAGTTCAAGGAAGTTTCTCCAAGAGCACAAATCAACAAAAAGAAATCATAAAGCATCTCGTTTGAGAACCCTAGCGAACCACACAGGATTGCCCCAGATATATCTTTCCCTTCCCTGCCTGAAAACTGGGTCTGCACTATTGCTTGGACCCCAAATCACCCATTTTAGCATAGACTTGCTCAGCTGGAATCTTTTAAAAAAAAAAAAAAACAAAAACCAACTGAGCTGCCTTCAGTCATTTACGGCAAAGGAGTAATACGATTTTGTTTCTACTGAGTAGTGGGAGCTGAAATTACACTAAGAGGGAAGTTCTAGGGGCAGATTTTAAGACCAGAATGATCATTTCATCTGGTCTGACCTTATGTTCCTCGTCTTTTGTTTATCCACATCATATACACATGACATTATCATATACATATATACACACATTTGTATGCAATCTATTAGTAAACCTGAAAATGTCTTTCATCAGCTGGAAGGTAAAAACAGTATTGGTATTTCATACCTTGATATAGCACAGCCTTTTCAGTGATCCAATATCAATCTCATAATGCTGTGCTAGCAAAGGAGTTCACATTTTACAGCTAGGCCTTCTTTTATGTTTTTTTGTTGTGCTGGTGGCCCCCTGACATAAATCAGGGTCTACTGAGCTAGATACATGGTATCAAGGATCAGCAGTTCTTGTGCTGAGGAGCTTAAAACCAAAAACAGAAGAGACAAAGGTTTGAAGGAAACGGGTCACACAGAGTCAAGATACTGCTACAATTCGGGCCAGTGTAGTTTGTTGTTCTTGCGTCAAGAGGATAATATAAAAGAGAGGTAAGAGAGACAGGGAGGAGAGAGGCTGCAGCTACAGCAGGAAGTATTGTGCCTACCAAGCCTTACAGGGCACCTGTTTAGGGACCTTGGCAGCTGGTCTGGGCAGCAAAGCTTTGACATACTGAAAGTTTGAACAGGGGAACGAATCTCCTACACAGCAGCAACGACAGACAAAAATACATAAACTCTCAGTCAGCATTTCTTTCCCTCATGTTTAGGTGAAAATGAGTAGCCCTAAGCAAGTCTATCCATAAGTTTGTATCTTTTATCTTTAGTCTTTAGAAATTTGGACAAAAATTTGGAATGGTTGTTATGAACACAAACACAGTGAAATTATCTACTTACCTTCTACAGTCAGAATGATGTCTCGTGAAATGTTATACTGTTTTCCATTGTAGGTATATGTTGTTTCGCATGTATAGTTTCCTTGATCATGTACAGTCACATTTAAAATTATAAGATCCCTGTTTGAGAACGCAAACCTTTTCCCTTCCAGCAGCTGGCAGTCCTAACATGTGTAAAGAACTGTGTTAATTCCTATCACTATCTCTTTCCATGGTTTGTCTCTAATGCAATCTGAACTTTCAATGGACCACAGCATAAGGATGGAAGCCTTGCAGAGGCTGAGGAAGAGCAAGGGTGGTGGAATTAAGAAGCAAAACATGCTTCATTTTGGTTCTGAGCTTTTAATTCAAAGATATTTCAGTTCATTTCCTACAGAAAACAACTTTCAATATCAGAGAAATAAGGAAGTGAAATGCAAGTGTCAGGATTCATAAAAGTATTCATTAATTAAGAATCACTCAATAATTAGACTCATTTTTTTAAAGTACTTAAATACTCTTGGTACCATATGGACTGCATGTACACGAGGCAGTAATGCTGCAGAAGGCACTACGTTGTTGTAAGAGAAAGAGCCTATAAATAAGCAGGAACAATATGAAATGGCATTTATTTAATGGAACAATATTGAGTACATAATGGATATGCCACCTCTCACAAATGACATACTAAATCTGTTTCCGCACAGAAGAAATTCACGACAGTGTTTCACTAGCAGGTAAAAAGATGCCACCTGGTGGATACGTGGGTCAATGTCTCTCCTACATCTAAGCTGAATTTCCCGTTGAGTAACGCCGTTAATCAAAAAAACCTGTATACACCTTTACAAGATAAAAAGTCTTAATCCTCTTCCAATTTGTTTTAAAAGCATTTTTCTCCGATTTGCAATATGTCTTTAGTTCTTCTCCTACAATTCACAAACGTCAGTAATTTATATTTTAAATAATGGACAGTTATAGGACAGTACAAAACACAGCATTCTCACCTTATACCAATGAACAGGCTGAATATTCTTGTCATTCCTGAAATAATCCAAGTGTGGACACACAACCTTTGCAGATGATGATGTGAATATCACCTCCTCTACAGCAAATTTTTCATTTAAGCATAAACCATCAATCCTCTCAAAAACTGTTACCTTTGTACAAGTTTTCCTTAAGTTTGTCAAATTCCTGCAATTAATATAACATAATTAAATTAACCTATTTGGCATATTTTCCAACTCAAAAATATATGGTATTCTTTTCGGAGAAGAAAGAGAGGACAAGAAGTTTACAGTTTCTCTAATAGATTTACTTTTGCCTACTAGGAAAAAGCACCCAAAACGAGACTTACTTTCCCCAATCCAAAGTTAGTTTTTGTGAATGCACTCTCCCTTCTCTACCAGTACCTCTCTTACCCCCCAAATTCTACTTGCCTTCCAGAAGAAGTTATTCCCTTTGCAACTCATTTCTGTAACAACATAAATTTTTTTTTGAACTTTCACCTTACGACACACTCATAATCTCCAGAATCTTCTAAGATTGCAGGAAGAAACCAAATTAAATTCTTCTGCTGATGAATTCTAGAAAGTTTGTCTCTAGGCACAGCTGTCTGGTTACCAACTTTATACCATGTTAAGTTGTAGTCTTCACTTTTCAAGCTCTTTTCCAGTGAACATTTAATAGCAAGAGGCTGCCCATCAGGCACAAGACTTTGCCTCAACATCACGTCATAGGCTTCACATTTCTCTAAAGGAAAGAGAGAAGCATTAAAGAAAACCTCAAACACTGTAAAAGGATATACTGAACTCATTTCTTGATTGCATTTACAAAGTTCATTGGAGTTTTCGCTTCCATTTGCAAGTAGTCTACTAAAAACACAATTATAATCCCTTATCTTTACAGCTGAGAGTAATAGTTAGTGATATACAGATGTAGTTATGCAACTGAAATGAAATGCTGTTTTTTGAATGCAAACTTTACTCACTAGAATCTCTTCCTTTGCAGCAGTCATTTGTATGTTTTAGTTGAGATGCAAATTACTAAAGTACTTTTACTTCTCCAGTCTGTTTCACGTGAATGTACACAAACACACACATGCACATACAAATTTCACATTTAATGTCTTTATTTGTTAACTTCACTTAACTGTAGTCAAAGTAACTCTTCAGGACAGACTATGCTTTCAGTATCCAAATGTCCCAAGAGGACACTGAAGTTAAAGTTGCTGTTGCACAGATTGTTTGCTATGGAAATTTCAACTCACCCTTTATTTTATGAGCATTTAGAGAGGAATTTTTACAAGCAATTACCAATGAGCTCATTTTCTTTCCTCCTGACCCAAGCAGATTCATATGGGGAAAAGAGCAATACCATGAGCTTTTTTTTTTTTTGTCAATATGACAAAAAAGGCACCAACTCTGGATACCATGGTCGCATTCCTGAGTCAGTATTGCATTTATCTAAAAGTCCTTGTTTTGTTAGAATGTAAGAACAGCCACAGAGTCACATAAGTGTCTGTCTAGCCCAAAATCCTGTCTCTGATAACAACCAGTGGCAAACATATAAGAAAGGAGAGTAGGACACAAGTAGACTAATACTTTGCTTTCGGCCTCTTTCCTTCCTCTTACGTTCCACATGAAAAGCCATTCACTGGCTTTTATCGCTTCTCTGGGTATCATGTATTTCTTGTTATGAGGAATGGCTCAAAGTAAACTTTCCCTCATCTGCCTGTAAATGGTATTTACAATTTTATAGACCTCCATCACATCTTGCCTCAGTCATCTCTTTTCTTTATCTCAAAGTCCTAATTCATTTAATGACTTCTCATATGGAAGCCATACCGTATCAGACAACACTGTCACTCGTCTCTCTACCTGATACAGTCTTTCTGAGATGGAATGACCAGAACTGCATCAATTGATGCACACTCACCATGGGGTTATAGGGTAGCATAATGAAGCTTTCTGTTTTCTGCTCTACTGCTTCCCAAAAATTCTGCTTTTCTGACCACTGCTGACAACGGAGCTAATGCTTCCAGATAGCATCCAGAGATGTCAAAGTAGCATTTTTCTTAAGTGGTTACTAACTAACTTAATGCTCACATCACACACATACATTATACATGTTTCTGCTGTGCATGTGTGACCCTTCCAGGACCTTCCACATCCATTTGATTTTACTTATTGACATTCTGTCACTAAACCATTCAATATCCAGACTTCCTCTTCATAGTGAACATGAGTTTTGACCACCAAGGGATAATTTTGTATCATCCACAGTTCCCACTACCTCACTACAAATCTTTTCCAAATTACTTATCAAAACATTGAATTGCTCAGATATCTGTATTGAATGCCCCATAATAACTTTGACAGTTATGAAATGCTGTGGCCACAGGAATGGATAACCCTTTTCTGCCACTAAACACTAATATTCTTAAACACTGTCTTTTCTTTTTTTTTTTTTTTTAAACACACTTCTTGCCTCAGATTCTCTGAAATCCCCCTCCCCCAATGCCCTCCATTACTACCATGGAGCAGGAAAGAATTACAAGGCACACACATAACTAAACAGACAACAGAACTCTCTGTTGTTGGGGGGAGGGCAGCCAAACTATCACCCTTCCATATGGTTACTTACTTAGCCAAAACGCAGACTATCTAATGGATTGCTAAACCCTGCAGCTTGTCCATCCATGGGCAAAAAAACCCAAAAGCAAACCAAAACCTAACTATTTCCAAGTGAATGGCTTTCTAGAAACTCAAGGAACAGAAATTCATGAAGTTTTTCTTTTAACAGTCTGGCACTGCTGCAAGATTCCAGGTGGAATGACAGGATTATGACACCAACTCATTTTAACCATCTGAAACGTTTTAAACTGTTTAAACTGTGAACTGGATTGTTGGTTGACAGCTGAAGGGCAGAAACAAACAGTTGCAACCCAGTAGCCTAGCAATTTTACAAAAATCTAGATGGTATATTATTGCCAAATGGCTCTATTTTTCAATATGAAAAAATCCGAAGGACACATTCTGTAAAGTTAAAACTACAACTTAATTCATCAGTTTATACACCAGAGAGTTGTGCTGCCTTTCAGACAGACCTTGACAGGCTGGAGAAGTGGGCTGACAGGAACCTCATGAATTTCAACACAGGGAAGTGTGAAGGCCTGCATCTGGTGAGGAACAACCCCAAGCACCTGCACATGTTGGAGACCATTCAGCTGGAAAACAGATCTGCAGAGAAGAACACTGGGGTCCTGGTGGACAACAAACTGACCATGAGCCACCAATGCTTCCTCATGGCAAAGAAGGCTCATGGTGTCCTGGGCTGCATTAGGACCTGCCAGCAGGTCAAGGAAAGCAATCCTTCCCCTCTACTCAGCACTGGTCAGGCCACATCTGGAGTATTGCAGCCAGTTCTGGGCTCCCCAGTACAAGAGAGACATGGATTTACTGGAGAAAGTCCAGCACAGGGCCACAAAGACGATTAAGGGAGTGGAGCATCTCTCACATGAAGGAAGGCTGAAAGAGCAGGGACTGTTCAGCCTAGAGAAGACAAGGCTTAGGGAGTGGGAGGGTTGATCTTATCAATGTGTGTAAATACCTGATGGAAGGGAATGAAGAACAAAGAGCCAGACTTTTGCCAGAATTGCCCACTGACAGGACAAGAGGCAACGACCACAAACTGAAACACAAAAAACTCCATCTGAACACAAGAAAACACTTCTTTACTGTGAGGGTGATCAAACACTGGAACAAGTTGCCCAGAGAGGTCATGGAGTCTCCATCTGTGGAGATACTCAAAATCGAACTGGACACAGTACTGGGCAACCTGCTCTAGCTGATCCTGGGGACAGGTCAGGGAGGTTGGACCAGATGATCTCAAAAGTACCCTGCCAACCTATATGATTCTGTGATAAGACAGTACATAAAATATCACATATTATATGTTTTATAGGTTCCTGCTTTTAGGACTGTTTAAAAGAACTCATTGGCGTGCACATAAATTTTACTTTTACAGACATTTTCACAGAAAATTAGTATTACTTGTGTGAAAAAACAAGTTTCAGAACAAGACCTTCCATAGCCACCAATAAACTTACCTGCAATAATTAAAGACAGAAATGCTGTTGTGATATTACAGGAAAACAATGTTTTTGCTGTCATGTTCCCCTGCAGAAATGGAAATAAAACCTTCAATTAGTGGTTTCCAACATAATCTTCCACAATTTAAAGTCAATGTTTGCATTACACAGTTAATACAGGAGCTACACAGTTAATACAGGATGCAGGAAATACAGGAATTGTCTTTGGCTTGTTTTGAGCCTGTTACCTGCTTATTTTACCTGATAGCTCCTAATTACTACACCGTAAGAAAAAAAAAAAAAAAAAGTGTGAACATTTCCTATTCAGCTTGTCAAGCACTCCAGACTTTTTACACCTCTAGCACACTCCTCCTCAGTTCTTGCTTTCCCAAGCTACAGTCTTAGCCTCTCTAACTGTCCCTTAGATGGAATGGGATTTCATATTCCTGATCATCTTTGTCACCCTCTTCTGTCCTGTCTCCAGTTATGCTACAGCCTGTCTGAGGCAGGGAAGGGAGAACAGAACTTGCATACAGTCTTCAAAACGTAGGTGCACTACAGATTTATAAACTAAAACAATTTTTTTTTTTCTGATTTTTTTTTCCCCAATAATTTCCTAATAATTTTTAACAATCTGTTTGTTCTTTGAGTACTGCTGAGTATTGACCTGATACTTCCATGAGCCTGTGTAGTAAAATCCCAAGACCTAATCACTGAGTGTTAAAAATCAGGTAAACCCAGCCAGCCACTGAGCACATGATGCTAGGACTTTGCCTGTATCTTTTAATTTTTTTTTTACATTTATCTACAACAAATTTATTCTGCAGTGTATCATGACATCCTTCTGCCACTCTTTGCAAGTAACACCTCTGTGTTCTAGCCTGAAAATAGCTTTGTATTATTGGCAAATTCTGCCACTGCAACAGTTTCCCCCTGTCCAGATCATTAAAAATATACACTGAGCAGAACAGAGTTGTTTGAGACTCCAGTAGTGATCTTGTCCACCTGAAAAGCTGAGCATTTATCTTTTACCTATTTATTTATACGTGTGAGAATAAATATATTATGGCAGCCTGGCTTCCTTGACAGCCTTTGCTGAATGCTTTTTTGGAAATTAAGGCAGATTGTATCAACCATGTCTCCTGTATCCAGTGTGTTCACATACAAGTGTACAATTCTAACACGCTTCTAGTATTTGAGAACCATGACTTCCCTTTACGAGAGTCACTGTTGACTCCTTCCCTGCATAATTTATCTTCATTTCCACTGGTTCCATTCTTTAAAGCAGTTTCTACCCAGCTGCCTGCTGCAGATACCAGGCTCACTGGTCTCTACTTTCCTGGCTCTCTTTTGATCACTTGGGGAGAATAAAAACATTTATCACTTTCTGATCTTTTGGTCCCAAAGCTGCCTTAAATAAGACATTTACAACAAGAGTGAGTATCAGCAAGTCATGGTGCTTTGTTACAGATCATTTTTTTCTATAACTGCCTTTTACTGACTTTTCAATTTGAGACAGATCCTTCCATGGAAAATTAGCCATAAGCAAGTATACTGGCCCTGAAATCCACGCTCTTCCAAGATGAACACAAATGCAAAACAATTTTTTCTTTTTCCACTTGCTATGTTCATATCTTCCCATAGCCCATCCCAAAGGGTTGTTTTTTTTTTTTTTATACCTGAATGATCTATTGACTCTCCTTATCCCTAAAGTGTTTGGAGAAGGATCTGCATGCTTCTGACAAGTTGTTCCTTAACTTGGCCTGCCTTACTGCTTTTTTTCTGTTCAGTCTACCACAGTTTTTACAGCGCCGTGAAAGCACAAATGCAATTATTCAAACTGAAGGATGAGTAGAACCCCATCCTTGTTGTGAAGAATCTTTAGCTGATACCAATTTCTACAATAGTCAAAGATGAAACTTTCAGCTGCCGTGCCTTACTTCACCAAACTGACTCAGAAGCATGCCATATATTGAGTCATCCACACTGCTTCTTGCAGTGCCTCCTTTCTTCCTTCCTCCCCTTCACTTCCCTGCTCTCTCATTGCAAATTTCTGCTCAAATTACCAGGCAGGTCTTTTCTTGCCTAACTGTAAGAAGGAATGAGTCCTGTCAAGAATGCTGAGCATAAAAAGAAAGACACAAAACTTTAAAATCACTGGACGGTGTTTATGTGCGTTTGTACAAAAGCTCCCACTTTCTTCACCAATTATGATGGACAGTAACTCTTAAACTAGTTTTCAACTTTGAAGAAGATGAAAATATTATAATGAAAATAATTTAAAGAGAAAAAGGGACTGAATAGACTCCACTTATGAATGGGTATTTCTTTTATGACGTCTCTGAATTGCTGTTTTTTCATAGGCTCTGTTCCATTACAGCATTACCTTACTCTAGTGTTCTGTCTCACACATCCTCTCGTAAGCATTTTTTTGCCCCAGCAGTAAATGCAGCAGTAGTATTTTGCCATGTTCTGAAGGAAAGTCTTCCAGAATTCTTGTTCTCTATAAATTCAGTGTTCTATTTAAGTTTATAACTTGCCCTTTTGCCAACACTGAAGACCTGCAAATATATATAGCCCTGTGTAAAACCACACATGTGAACTGCTCTGAGGAGACTCCTTCTTGTCTCTGACTTTTCACAATGAAAAAACTTCCATTTCTATGAAAGGTATACCCAACAGCAAAATTAGGATCTGCTCTGCACATGTATTCACACAATTCATGATGAAAATAACAAACATATGACTGCAGAGTCAAGTGCAAATATTTTTCCTACCACATTCCACCATGATAAACAGCTACATTTCTCCCTTTTCCCAGACATTTTGTCCACATCTTGAGCCTGCAATTGACCTGTGGAGCTTTACCACTCAGGACAGAATTCAGCTGGAGTTATCTTTGCCCAAATTTTCCAGAGGGGAAAAAATTCCATGAATCTGAGGCCATGTCCATAAAGTTTCACCCTGAAAGGAAATATTTGTGTCAATTTAAGATTAAAGCAAAAGACAGGTTTCTGAAAGACGTCTTCAATGATACCCGGAATGGCAATTACAGCATCCATCATAGCACATAGTAAAGCATAATTCTCCTTAAAATCTGTCATTAAATTGTTATAGCCAGTTTTTCCTCTGCTGTCTAGTCCTTTCAAAGTTGATCTACTCAATTAAAAAAAAAACTAGTCTCATCAGAACTCTGAAGAATCATGGGTTTCACTAATTTTTGCACACTTGTGGCACATTTTCTTTGACTGACAGATTGAAAAATACAACAGTCCTGTTCTCAGAATTGAGAGAACTGACAGAAAGTCAGAGTATCACACCATTTCTTTTACATAAGCCCCTGAACATATTCAATCATAACAAAATATATATTCATATTACCTTAAAAGCTTCTATTAACTGCAACGTACACCATGCCTCCTCAAGAGAACTTAATCAAGTGTCTCACTTTTGATCTAGGAGGAATGATTACAACAAACGCATACACTCCTTCGGTGTCGAGGCACACCTAACTGGTGCTGAAGAACTGGGTTAGCCCCGGCGCTGGGATGCAGTTACAGCACTGAGACGATCTCGATCGCCCTTTTACTGTGAATCGCTGACACCCCTCACCAGCTACGGCAAGAAATCCTTTTTCAATATTCTTCCTTTAAATTCTGACGGATTCCTGGAAACATTCACTTGGAAGGGGCTAGAGCTCCTCGGCGGAGTCGGATCCGCGGTCCCAGCCGCCGGCCCGGCCGGCTCTGAGGCGACCGGCCGCTCTGAGGCGCGACCGGCCGCTCNAAGCACCCCCGCCGCAGGGACCGAGATTGAATTTCGAAGAAAAGCCGCTTTCACGCTTTCCCTCAGAAACCGAGCCACGTCACACGCACGGCTTGCAGAGGAAAACGCTGACCTTTCTCAAACGCACGTCACTCCCACTCCTAAAACTGTCCCCAGCCCGCGGTTTCCCGAGGAGAAACTACCTTGCTCTGAGCCGCCTCCCAGCCCCAAAAACGGGACATCGGAGCCAAGCACGGCTACCGGCGCCTTCTCTGCGAATTTCCCGCCCCCCCCACCCCCGGATCATCCCAAGCTGGCCGCCGCCCTCTTACAAGACCGACGAAGAAGAGCGCTGCCTGCCCCCCCGACCGTTCCCCGCCGCCGCCCTCGGCCACCCGCGGCTTTCGGGGGCGGCCGCAGCCCCTCGCCCGGCCGGCATCGCCACGGAGGCCGCCCCCAGCCTCACCGGCTGCTCCCGCCGAGAAACGGCCGCCCCGCTGTAGGGGAAGCCCCGCCGCTCCCCTCACCGCGCTGAGGGCAGGCGAGTTGCCTCAGGACGGGGCCAGCGCCCCGGGGAATCCCCGCTGCTTCCTACCCGCTGCGCGGCTGCCGACCCGGCCCGGTCGTGCGAGGGAGGAGCGAGGCGGGCTGGGGGGGAAACCCCCGCCGCAGTCTCTTCGAAAGCCCGGGCAGCCCTCGGTGCCACTGCCGGCCCTCGCCCCGTCTCAGAGACGGCTCTTGCCGGCGAGTCCTCACTCTCCGCCGGCTGCCGCTTGCAACCCTGGGTCCCCCCGCCTCAGGGCCGGGCTGGGCCAGGCCGCCTCCATTCCACTCCCCGCCCGGCGCAGGGCGGCAGGTGTCCCGGCGGAGGCAGGCGGTGCTGATTAAACCCAGGTGCGAAAAATAAGGAGTTTGAGCAAGAGCTATTTTTCTGTTGAAAAAGGNTTTTTTCTTTAGAACGGGCAGCTGCAAGCTTCCCTAGTTGAAGAGACCGCGTCACTGGAAGAGAAGGATCACCCCAAGACTGTGGAGGCTGTTGGCAGGAGCATCTCGGGGACACCAGCTGTTATATTTGCTTCTTCAACAGCCTGCTTTGACAGCTTGGTCTAATTTCCCCAGGCTGCCACATCTCACTGAGATACTTGACTCTGAAGCTTGAACATACAGGTTTAGTCCCGTTTAGCCCCTAAATTTTTACCTACAAACTTAACAGCTGCTCAGTAGTCCTGACTTTTTAGAGGTTACTTAGCTTGTGGCTGTTCTGGGAACAGTATGTTTGCTATATTCTGGTGTTTATTAGTTGTCTGTTTCACTCGCACACCACAGCTGGAGCCAGAGTTCTTCAAGTGTAGTGTAGTGAACACAGAATTAGATATGGGCATTTTTAAGGCTGCATTGTCACTTACTTGTTGACTAACTACTAAAATAGATAGTAAGGTAGAGGAAAGCTCGCTCTTGGGTTCCTCCCAAAGTAGGCAGCAGTCGTGGACCTTTTAGAATTATGAAGGTTGACATTCTCATTATTGTTAAAAATATATCATAAACACGTTTGCTAAGCAAATCACAAGTACTCTGCAAAAAAAAATGTGGAGAATAATCCAGACATGTCCTGCTCCTTCCATCCTGATTTTTCATTCTACTTCTGGTACTTACTTTCATTCCACTTTCTGGTACTATTGCATCTGCCACATGGAAACACATTCAACCATACTGCCCACCATGTGATAGCCACAGATAAGCAAAGATGAGTGATTATGCCTGCATATATTGCCCTCCATCAATGCAAGGCATGTAGTGCTGGCCAGAGGCACATTGTAACAGCTCCAGACATTATGCTGTTGGTAGGAACACAGAGAAAGAATTCATTCCTGGCTCAACAAAGACATCAGGATTTATGCAGTCAGCTAATCTCTCTTCTGGTCGGCAATTATATCCATATTTCATTTTGAAAATGTTTCTTATGAACTCACTGCATTAGGTCAAATAATTTTTATGCAAGATTTCCTGTTTCTGTATTGTTATTTTGCACCACTAAATTGTTAAATCTGGTTATCATAAAGGCAAGTGAGGTGTTCCCTAATCTGCTCTACTACATTTTTCTAGAAGCACTGATTTAAAAATTCATTTTTTAAGAATTCTTTCTGAGACATACGTGCTAGAGGTTTTGCTGTATGCAGTATTTTTTTTCCTCATATCTTTATTATAATACCACTAATAGTGAAAAAAACATTTCTGGTGAAAATGTTTCTGGTATAAAAGACATTGTTAAAATGGATAGTTAAATGAGAACTATTCAATTGTTCAACTATTCAGTGATGGATGGGAATCAGAATTTAGAAAAACCACATTACAGTAAAGCTGAAGGAATATCAACTGAAATGACTGGATTGCATGGCACAGCAAAATATACAGGACTTGGCAGTCACAAGGCAAAAATCACAGGGAAGAGCAGAGAAGTGCATTCTCCAAGGAAAGCAGACATTGACACCAGTCTGCATGAATGTGGTTACCAGGATCATTTCAAAGCAGACCAAGAACCAGTAGCTTCAGCAATGAAGGTGATGCTAAGCAAAGAGTTTTCCAAGCATCCTCCTGATCAGATCTGTGCAGTGGAATTTACTTTTGTTTTTTTTTTTTTAATCTACACAAACACTCAAGTATTTTGTTTCACAAAGCTCCAAGATAGAATGATCTGTTGTAATTAGCAGAGGGAGGGCTCTAACTCAACTCATCAGTGCCATCTTTGAAAATGGATTACAGCAGATCACAACATGGCCTATTTTTCTGCAAATGTTGAGGTTGAAAGAAGGCTACTTCTGTGCAAATGAAGAGACTGGATTTGGGTGTAGCATTTGGTATGTTGCATTTTTCCAAAATGTTGTATTTGCTGAGTAAGTATCTCTTTACTTTTTCCATTGGATGGCCACATGCATCTGCTTTATTTATTTGATAAATGTTATATAACCAATGAAGGGAGAAAGGTACCTGGAATAAATACTTCAATCCTTTTGAGTTAGAAGGAAAACAGACTAAGAGTGTTCACTTACGGATGGGATGACCATGAATTTGGACCATTACTTTTCATTACTACAAACTTGGTTTTCTGCATCCTTGAGTAATTGTTTTAAAGATCACCCATATTCCCAGATTTATAATACTGATGACCTTCCCTTTTCACATATGTTCATCTTCTTCAGGTGTATGCATGTGTCTGCATTAGCATTTTTGTTCGGAGTGGGAGAGTGCTTTTAAAGCTGATCTCCCTCCCAACCCCATCCCACACACTTTGTATCACCAAACAATCCTGGAGCCCATGGAACGGATTTTCTTTCAGAAGAGGCAAAACTTGAAGACAAGCTCCAACCTCTTGGGCATGCTGTCAACAGTACCTGACAGCAATTAGTCTGAAATAATGTCTCTTGAAACATGCGTTGTCTGGACACCAGGACCTCCACAGCAGCTGACTTAACCTGCAAAAATCAGGGCAAGCGTTGCTCTGATTTTTTTTTTAGGACAAGTGACGATGACAAGCAAACATAATTGCTATTTTTGTAATGGAAATGATTACTGAATTCTATCTTGCGTTTTACCTGCTCCTGCTAAATCATCCCTTCTACATGAAAAGAGACTATAGTCACACTGTGTCTCTAAGACACCCGGAAGTATATTTAGGGCAAAACCATGTGGTTTGTAACCACAATCTTATTTTTTGGTTTTGGCTGCAATACATATTCATCGTATATCTTTCTCATCTGAAACTGAACAGGGCAAATAAAACCCTACCAGAATTTTAAAGCCTTTTATCCATATTTTTCTGCCATTTCTACTTTAAGCTGTGTTGCACAAGATAACTTTGATGAAGACATTAAGAACATTGTTGTACATACAAAACTTTTAAAGCTCCAAGAAAATGTATCAAGAAATGTAATTGCAGGTAATTATTTAGATACAGTTAAAGCTGCATAAAACAGTCTCTTTTGATACCTGTCATCCCAAAACAAAATACTAGGAATGTCAAGGCCATCTAAATGTGCTTGCAGTGCTGAGAATGTGTAATTCCATTTTACTGAGCAATCCCACTTTCAGTTTTAACACTGACCAACTAGCTTAGCATGTACATGTTGCAGACATCCATCTTACAAGATTTGCAACTGTGGTAATCAAACATCTTGCAGTTACAAATTATTCACCTGTAGAGCAAAGGAAGGAATTTGTACTCCTAGAAGGTTTCTAGTAGAAAAGCCAGGTGCAATTTTTATGGCAAAATCTATCCTTTTCAAAGAAAATGATTCATTGGTTTTCATGATTCCAACAAATTTCCTTTCTCCTACTTTACCTGCACATTGGAAGGCTTAAAACTCAGCTGGGGGAATCTGTCTTGGCAAAAAACATTAGAGAAATGGGACACGGGACTGACTAGTAAACAAAGGTCTGTTTTCAAGGTCATAACCACAAGCACTGGCAAAAGTCAGATGGAGTTTAGTTTCACAAGCTAAATTAAAACATTTAATAAAATATTCTTTAGCTATAAAGATGGGCAATGACATAGGAATTCAGTGCAATTAGAATGAGCAAAAGAATTACATGTGGCCACAAAACCACATTAATCCTCTCATCTCTTTTGAGAAAGGTAATGGCAACTACAGGAGGAGAAGGCAACAAGGCTAATAGAAACCAAGATATGATCCAGGAAATTACAATAACTAAGAAGAAAGCAAAACTCTTTAAGTTTTCTGCATGTTTCATTCAGGGAGGCCGAGCAGTTTCTATCTTAAATTCCAGAGTAACTCGTGTATGACAGAAAGCAAAACTCTTTAAGTTTTCTGCATGTTTCATTCAGGGAGGCCGAGCAGTTTCTATCTTAAATTCCAGAGTAACTCGTGTATGACAGAAAGCAAAACTCTTTAAGTTTTCTGCATGTTTCATTCAGGGAGGCCGAGCAGTTTCTATCTTAAATTCCAGAGTAACTCGTGTATGACAGAAAGCAAAACTCTTTAAGTTTTCTGCATGTTTCATTCAGGGAGGCCGAGCAGTTTCTATCTTAAATTCCAGAGTAACTCGTGTATGACATTGCAGACCCAGTAGCTAGTAATCTTGAAGCAGGGCAAGAGCTGCTGCAAGAAGTAGTATCTTTCTTTGGGCCATCTAAAATAGTTGGAGGAACAGACAAGCTTTTCTGCAGAAAAAATATTCTACAGTATTTTAAAAAATGTATATATTATACAATTGGAGAACAGAAAATCTTCTGTTGAGGAAGAAATATTCAAAAACAACTGAACTGCAAGCTGAAGGTATGCAAAACCTTTTGATTCAGAAAGGTTAAAATAGGAGTGGAAAATTGGAAATGGAAAATACAAAAGTAATGTTGCAGCATTCAGTTACATCACATTAGTCTGTTGTTTTAATATCCTTATCACCTTCATCTGGGAAACCAGTTATCACGGTAGAGCGGAGAAAGCTGAGTTATATTGCAAAACCAGAATTGCAAGGCTGACTTGGAAGCCACCTAGTGAAAGATGACAGCGGATGCTTGAAAAGGGAAAAGCCAAGACGTGGCA
>VYZV01016779.1:270252-293231 GCA_013401275.1 Pandion haliaetus | reverse complement strand
CAGTAGTTACTGTCATGGAGGGAACTCACCAGGGGATCAGCCATTGCCTTCATATCAGTGTTTCCATCAGTGCTGTCAGCCCCCAAAAATTGAAGTTTTCCTGTGTAATTTACCAGTGGCACAACCGTTGGAAGAGAAGTATGTTACCCAGAGGCCTGGCTCATAATGATGTTTACATGTTTACTCATGTCCTCCTGCACTCAGAAATTACACTTTTTTTTTTTTTTTTTTTCCCACAAAAGTAACAGCTTGCCATCCAGAATCACAGACTAAGGAGAAAAATTGGGTGTTGAAGTTCCCATGACTCACAAATATGTTGTATCTATTACCAAAAAAAAAAAAAAAAAGCAACTCCTGTCTTAAATCAGGCAAACTATTTCCAATAGAGTTAAAGTACCTAAGGCACCTGTAATGCACCGATGCAAGTGTTCATTATAGATCCCAGTGAGAAAGGCACTTGGACTCCATGGGATATTGATTAAAATTTGGTTTGTTGGAGATAACCTGAGAAGGTAAAAGGAGATGGCACAGATAATCTTGTCTCTTCATAAACTGTGCAGCATTGGCCAGACCTCCAGTCAGGCCATGGCATGCCATGCCAATTGCATCTGTGGGGACGTTTGCCAGCACCAAAGCCTTTAGAGGTTTTATGAGGTGTCCTTAAAAGTAGGTAACTATTCATCATCTCTACTGTCACGCAAAGGATGTTTTATGAAAACAGGCTGTTTCTCTTCAAGGTAAGCTGAGACCTGCAGGTGGAGTCACCACCAAGTGGGAGTTTCCTACAGACTTCTGCATGAGTGTGAGCTGGTTTGGGTTGTCCTGCAGCTGCATGGTACATGCAGCACAGCTCAGGCCTGTACCTACTTGCATCAGCTCTCACGTAGATCAGTAACTCCTCCGTGCACACTCGTCTTCTGTTTAGGAACCCCAGCAACACTGTTGAGGGTACTGGCCCACATTGATCTGAAATGTTGCACACCGTCCTGGCCAACATGTTAACAAATTTGAGAAGCCTTCTAATGGGAGGAGCACTACTAGTACACTAGGTAAAATGAGAGGCTTACCTTTCAGGAAGGCTTAAGTTAATTTGGCTTGTCTGGGTTAAAATTGAAGACAGACTACAACTGCTGTCTATAAATAATACATCCAGTAGATACCAATGTAGGAGAAGATTATGTCTCAGCTGTCAATTAAGAAATTTGTAGCTTTAATGTATAAGTTTCTAAGAATCAGATCGAATGAGATTCTTGAACAGCAATAATGGACATGAGAAACCTAGCTAACTACTTTGTTAGGATTAAGCATGATAAACCACAGAGAGAACAATATAACTGAACTCCTGAGATGGGAATGAACTAGCCAAGGGCAGAGGAAGCCCTTCCCATCTTGTGTTTCCCAAGTTCAGGTCTTCTAGGTGCTATATATACATTGCACAGGTATAGACAACCAAGTTCTTGATAACAGACAAGGAAAAAAATGCATTTATAATTACATACGTGACACTCACTGGCAGAAAGTTGTGTCTAGGGGGCTTGAGATGAAGCCCTCTAAAAACTGGTGGGCAGAGCAGGGGGTTACAGTTTAGCTGGTGAAGGGATAACATGGGAAAGTCCAAACAAAATTCTCCCATGAGGTCATCTCCTGCAAGTCTTCACAGTTGCTTACGTTGTTAAAAAATTCTTAGCAGGCCTAGGAGTGCATACTGCACTTTATCTGCGTGATTATGCAAGCATTCCCCCTTTCTGCAGGCAAAGATGACGGGTTTTAATGCCAAGGCACGACATCAGTTTTTAAAAATGTGTAGAGTAGCACTTCCATCTCGCAATAGTTTAAAATGCTGGTGCAGGGAGTCCTGCAACCAAGCAACTGTGAGAATTTAGAGCTAAACCAGCAAAGGAAAAGAAAGACATAATGAAAGTATTGCATCAGTCACTGGAACTTGCAAGCAAATGCAAAACACAGAAATTTAGGTCTCCTTAAGTTGCCTAAAAGGAGTTCTCTGGGCAATTCAAAGAGTCAAATCTCCCACTTGTGGTGGGGTTTTTCATTATTTAAAACTAGTCAAGAAGCTATTCCAGCGTCTTTGTAAGAACTTCACTGTAGGTCATTAAAACGTGAGCTTCTTCAGTAGAAGCAAAGGAACAGAGCATTTCAGTTCAGTTACTGGAAAAAAACAAGTCTTAGACTAAAGTGTTTGGTTCAACTTCAATGCTTTCTTTCTATACTTATTAATTATTTTGGTTTTACTTAATTATTTAATGCATGCCTTAAATTTTTCTGGTTTTTATTAATATTCCTTCTAGAGGTTCAGTTGTCCAAGTCGCCACACAAATTATTCTCGGCTACACTAGTGGAATTAGGGGTAACTGTTGTTCCTAACTAGGGCAGTGTTCACTATTTTAGTAACTTAGTCATTTTAAAGCAGTGTGCTGCAACATGGCCAGTATGTCACACAAAGCAATGGTTGTAGCCGTCTATCTGCACTTCTGTGATATTGAGCTTCACTGCAGAGAAGCAGCATCCATAAAGAAAAGAATCCTGTATAAAAAAAGGAAAGCAATGAAGTTGATGCTAGGAAAATGGCTGTTTTGAGAGCACAGTAGTGAAGATGTGTTTTATCATCTTAAGCACTTGAAAGTCACTCAAATCTCTTCAAAATGTACTGAGAACAGAGATCCAAGATTATGAATATTAAATATTTCTATTGCAGCAGTATATGCATGAGTAATTAACTGTGAGCAGAGCTTTTTTTGGCTAGAGGTACTCCATAGCTGCATACAGCCACTGTCCCAAACAGACTGCATTCAAAATAGACAAAAATGTCATGGTATCATAGCCCAACGAGGAAAGAGACTGAGAAATTGGCTTGTACAGCATTGTACAATTCTTGGGGTGTCAACACATGTCCAGCTCTTACAAATTTCATCTCTCTTTCCAAAACAAACAAATGTGTCTGGATTTTCCTTAAAAAANTATATATATAAACTGAGTAGACAACTGATGCTCACTAACCTGAAGACAAAGAAAAAAAATCCAAACCGACAATAAACATTTTGGTTTTTTTAAAGTCCATTTAAAAATAATTTGCACGCTGGTAGTACCAGCATATGGGTAAATAGTGTCAGTGGAACTGGTGATACCTATGCTGTTCTGCCTGCCCCATGGCACCCGGCAGCTGCACCTGCAGATGTCAAACCAAATCCTGAAATGAAGAGGACTGTCAGACTGCTAAAGGCTGACAGAGTGTGTTGGGGAAGCAGCCTGAGAAGGGTAAAGGCAAAGCGGAAAGATAACGCACAGAGGTCACATCCTCTCTCGGACAAAATGCCCTCTTACAAAGCCATACCTTCTGAAGTATCATGTTAGTTTTCTGCTGGAGTCTGCTACAAATCAGTGAGATGGTGTTTCTCCAATTCAAACACAAATGAAACAAAGACAAAAGTGAAAAGCAAAATATTTTTATTCAGAAACAGCTGATAACCACATACAAATACAGCTACAAATCTTCTCCAACTCTGCTTTCTACGAAACGTTGATTAGTGTATTACTGACTTTCCAGGGTACAGCAAGTAAGTTATCTTTGAAGCTTGATACATTGTGGTCTGTGATGAGACTATAAAAAACACCATTAGAGTGTGGCCTTAAAAATTATTTAATTTTACATAGTCTGAGCCACTCAAGTGATAGGAAAGAGCAAGAAGCTGAAGACGAATTTGACAAAATAAAGGAACCATGTTTTAAGGCTTCTCTAGCTCCCTTTTCAGATTACGTTTGCTTTTTGAGACCTCAGTCCTGCAAATTATTCTTTTATTTAACATGAGATTCAGAAAGCTTCTTTTGGCACCTAAGTCAGAGCCAATGGCATTTATGTAGTTAAGGTTAAAGGGACACTTCAGAAAGCCCAACACACTCTAAATGGAACTTTTGCAATCCTACATGACTAACCCAGGGTTTCTGCGCACAAACAGGAGCATCCTAGTACAAGTAGTTCCTGTGGAAGGTTGGCCAATACAATACGTAACAACCTGAATTACTCACAAGTAAGTTCTCTGACTCAGCATCTAATACATTTGGGCTGTTTTAAAATCACTACCTTTGCTTCTGTTTAGTATCTATGCTCGTAAACATTCTCCAGTTCTTGAAGTTAATGCACAAATAAGCCCATTTAACATGTTTGAGTATTAAATCTGGCCTTTAAAGGGGATTTGTAAAGGGAAAGATATCTTGGAGATAGCTACAACAATGTGTGTTCACATTTCTTCGTATTTTTTTAATTACTTTTTAAAAGCTAAAAAACCACAGGTGTTCCTTCTCCGTGTGTTATGAGGGGATGGATGAAATGACATCTCCCACATCTTAGACAAGTGCCCTAACCAGCAGACTGTTCAGTGCAACAAAGTCATCTGGATTTGTCCCCAGGCTGGTCTTGATGATTTTAAGCAAACACTATATACCAACGTACAACATACAACAGGACGTTGTATCAAAGAGTGAGACTGTGAGAGAATTTTACTAACTGGAAGAAGCAGATTTAGGATAATTGAACACTAGCATTAGACCTCACTCTCTTTTTTTAATGATTAGGGATAGGCAAAGTCTGAAATACAGAAAGTTTAATTAATCTTCTAAAAATATGTCATCACTCATGGTCACTGTGAATATTAGTATTCAAATAAACTCAAAGTTCATGTCTCCTGTACCCTTCTCTGCTGCTCTGATAAAATAAATTTTATCTATAAATTTTATCTATAAATTTGTAGGACCAGAGTTTCTTACTCACCACTATGGCATCCCAGTGCATTGCACATGAGCTGTAGCAAATCATCTAGCAGATTTCATGCACTGGTTGGCATATCTCTACTTCTGAAGGCAAAACTCTGTTTAGAGGAGAATGAGTTGAGAAAAAGTAAAAGGTAAGATGTTTCAGCACATCATCTGTTAATTTCCTTTCTACCAGATGCCAGCCTGTACTAATTTTCCTCTACGGTAATCTTTATGCATGCTCCCCATCAGACATGTCTCTTCTCTGGCATTTCCCCCTTATGCACCTCACTGCAAATTTCCCAATATTCCATTAAGGCAAAACTTACAAATTACTTCTGCTGTGCAGGAGGCCTACACAACCCCCCTATCTTTGTATGTACATCACAGGATACATAATCAAAGAACCCCTTTTTTATCTGTGAACACAAAGGGAAATTCAAGAATTTGTGGAGAGTATGGAAAAGGTTTTCTAATAAGAACAAATCTGAACAATCACAATAAATGCATCAAGTGCATCACTGAAATAGATAAAATTAACTTATAACCTGCAGATGGAAGAGATATGTTAAGTACTTAACCAAGTTTAATTTCAGTCATATGTTTATTTGGAAAAAGGAAGCTCATTTTCTTCCCAAAGGGGTGAGGGGAGGGTTTCTAAGAATAAACAAACAAAAAAAAACAACAAAAGAAAGAAAAAACCTAGCCGCAAATCCAAAACATTACCTGACAAAAAGCACCAGCCTAAAAATATCTACCAGAACAAGTGGGGTAGCACTAGCCTAGAAAGATCACTAGCAGCTGATAGAGTGATATTCTGTTTCACTTATGAACTGCAAATAAGCAGGTTTGCACCCGAATTCTTGTTCTTTGCACCTGGTATAACTATTTTTTAAGTATTTTTCTATTTGTTTGGGCTTCTATGTTTGAATGTAGCATTGACCAAAAAAATCTCCAAGAGATCTAACAGACGTATTACAGACTAAGAAAGGAGAAAGCATTGTTATGTGACTAGAAATACCTGAACAATATTTAGATGAAAATAAAGCTTTCTTGTGAATTACCTATCCTATGTAGTAGACAAATATTCAAATTATTCAGCTGATAAAACAGGAAAACTAAAAAAATAGCCTTTTGGCTGGTTAATACCTCATCTGCTCATCAGTTCATCATCTCAGCCCAGCTAGCGCCTTTCCATTATTTCCTTTTTAAGCCAGAAACAAGGAAGCACCTTTACCATCACTCTTTACTGTTTGAATAATCACCTGTTTTCAGGACCACCATGGTACTGATACAGCTTCCAGACTTCTGTAACTCCCTGTTGCCTTTTTCAGATGCATGTAAATAATCCAACTGAAAACATGAGTGTTTTCTGTAACATTAAGGAAGATTTTTGCAAACAGCTGGTTTCTGTTAGTAACTGCTCAAAGTTTGCAGTCATAGCAGTGGTTTGTTGGAAAAAATCCGCAACACTGGAACTGTAACAATATTTATATTTATGCTGGTAGCCTAGGCAGAACAGAGATTTCTCAGGGAAGGAACAACATCCAGGGCTTCTGGGTAACTAAAGCAATAGTTGAGTCTGAAATGAGGGACTGAAAAAAAAAAAAAAGCACCAGCAGCTGACAGAATGGGGCTTTGCTGCATATTCCTTTGGGGTCAGCGGAAAATGGGGGCTGGCAACTTTAACTCAATCAAGTGTTTGCACTGGAACTTCTCATAATATTTCAGCCCCTCGAAGCACTGACTGTTCATCACCTGGATGCACACTGGGGCTTTGCTGGAGACTTGGGCAGAGCACGTTCATGACTCCCTTCTAGCTGCAGGCTCGGTTTTCTTCCAGGGAAAGCCAAAGAGCTGGTTTGAATCCACCTTACATCCCGGTGTGGGGTCAGGATACAGCTGTGCTCTGCACCTAGACTCAACAGCACTGAAGAACTAACACGTCCTGTAATAAAGCCATAGCCACAGAGAGCTCTCAGAGGTTTCATTTATGCTTTTGCTTGTCCCCAGAAGACTCCCCTGCCTGGACTTGCGTTTCTTCCACTCCTGAGGCAATGAAGGTGCTATGCCATGCTAGGAAGGCATCCAAACTGCCCATGTTCATGCTCCACAGCCTGATGAACTGCCACATACTGCGACCTGCCTGTTACTCAGCACACTCACCTTCCAAGAACTCAGAAGCGTTGATGTAACTTCCAGGCCAGTGATTTTCACATCAAATTTTCACTCTCCGCTCATAACCAACATCATTTGGTTAGGAAAGCGTAGCTGCTGACAAGAGCACCAAATAAAGAGTACCTGGGTAATGGCTGGGTTCCTGGGCTCTGTATTTGGAAATGAGTATGCTTCTAAACACACAAAAACACAAATCTATTGACAGATTGTTAATAATTCTACTATAACTTCATATTTTAGAAAGGATTACTATAGTTGACGAAAACCATTTTCTTGGGTGTTCAATTCAACATCCCTCATCAATACAGAGAATCATCTGGATTTTGATAAAGAAACAAGAGAAAATCCATAGAATAGCACCACTTTGTTACACAAAAGACTAATAACATATACATAAATGTTATATTGTTTTCCCAAGCAATTATATGTGATTTTGCCTGTCATTCCCTCCACTTCTTTTACAGTCATATCAGTTAGTACAAGATCCTCTCTCAATCTAAGAAACCTTTTGCCTTTAAGCAGATTACCTTCCTAAATGCAGTAACAATTAATTATTAAAACATAGACAGATAATGCAAATAGATAATACAAAGAACTTACTTCAAGATCTGTAATATTCCTTCTCAAGAACACAAAGTAATTTTGCTGGTAACAATATAATTCCTTTCACATTAAGAAATCTCTGAAAACTTTTTTTTTTATTTTCCTCTTTGTGTATCATAGATAACTGCTGGTTTTGCCTACGATGGACCAACAAGCCTGCTACAAACTGCAAAGCCGGAGCAGTCCATCAACACAAGGCATATGGGAAAGGGTACTGGGGCTCAGTGGTGTGCCCCAGATGCACTGAGCAGCCTTTGCTTCTAAAGCCATTCTAGCCATGGGAAGTATCATTTTATCACCCACATTTGTGTGGATATATGTACATAAAATTAAGGTGTCCTTTTGAAATGTAATTTGGAAAGTGAAGAGGGGCAGAGAAAATAACTGAGCATACCTAAACAACCAAAGACATAACAGTTTGACGTACAAAGTCCCCTCTTACATAAACAACACCTTTGCCTTTTGCAGTAGGATACATTTACTATGTAAGCAGAAGCTGAAGAGAAAATGGCTTTAGTTTCAATTTAAGCACAATGCATTTAAATAATTAAAAATATTTGTTACACTACTGTATATAAAAAAGATCATATGATTATTTATTTCCCCTTCTGTCACCATTTTGAGTTCTAAACATTATAAAATAAATCCCACAATTAAAAATTAAGTAGGGGCAGTCACAGTAATGTCTTGCATCCTATATCGGTGAACGGGCAAAGTATTCTTTCTCATCTCTGAAACAGCACTAGGGACACCCAATATTCAAGTTTGTCAGTGTTGGTTTCACTTGATCATAATAAAATCCATTATGATAACAGCAGCCGGAAGTATTTTTAAGTACTAAGACATTTAAACATATTTTGTTACAGCTTGTCATGTAATGAAAATTAAACCATTGAGTAAGCTTTCTGGTGTGTTGCATTTATATTATTTCATCCTTGTTTCCTAAATACTGTCTTAACTTCTAATGAAATCAGTGCACAAGGTTAGGGAAGTAGCACTGCCTTCAAAAGCAAATTCCCTGCTGTCTCATGTACTAACACAAGACAAGCAATCTTATAAAAAAAGAGTAATTACCATTCCTGCCATTCTCCCCTCCCTCTCACATTTTCATTTTTCTGGTTTCACTACATTTTTTTCCCATCATTTAAGAAACTTCAGGCAAAAGAAGAAAAACAGGATCAGACATAACCTGGGACAAACCACTCATGCCCACTGAAAAACCACATCCTGCAATGAAACCACTCTGCAGAGCAGGCAGGCGCAGAAGTAGTGCAGCTCTCCTTTGCACTGCTCCACATCTGTGCACCGCAGCCACCATGCAAGCTGCCTGAGCTTGTGCAAGACTCGAGCTCACGGGTGGCAAGGACAAGCTGGCCAGGTTGCTTGTCCTTGCTGGTCTGTCAGTCAGAGCTATAGTCCCCTGCATCAGTAGAACAATAGTCTTGGTATCAGGGTTATCTTCTCTGGGCTGCTGATGACTGGAAGGTGTTTTGGGTAAGTCTGCTAGTCATCCACCGCATTCATTTGAAGCTTACCACGTAAGTCTATCAACTGGCAGATTGGGAGTTAAGAGAGCTCCAGCTCCCAAGGAATCTCCAGGAAGCTGCATGCTCACAAAATGGGACACAAACTTCCTGTATGCAATTAAATGCTCATAACAGAGTTGTCACCTTCCTGGCTTTCTAAAAAAGCAGGAGAATAATAGAGAACTTGCCAGGAATAAGTACACAGGCTTAGTTCAAAGGTGCTGTATCTTGGAAGAGGTGGGGAACGAGGAGCACCTTACCAGAAGCAGATCATCCACCACCTCCTGTTTAAAAAGAACTTGTGCTGTGCTGCTGTCAGCATGGAAGCGATGCTTATAGTGATCCCCTTCCTAAGGGGAAGCAACAAATGCATAGGACCTTCAAACACACATTAATTTACAGCCTGAACCTTTGCCTGGGTTTTAGACAGGCATGTAGTATAGATTACGCCTGAAAAAAAAGCAAACACATTATCAATACAGGTCCTGAAAATACTTCATTTGGGAAATTTCACATGAAAATGCTGATACAGTCTAAATATAGAAATAGACTTATTGGTTCTGGTTATACAGAAGTTAACAAAAGCTCCTGAATTCTGAAAAACAACTACTGAGAGAGTTACACAGGTATATAAAAACTCATTTCAAAAGAACTCCTCTAATGACTTTCTTATCTGCTTATCTATCTTGCATGAAAAATCAAGCCCAGGATTAAACTAACAAGTAAGCAGAGTTGGCTGTACTTGTACTAGAAAAAGGGTCAGAAATGGCATTCAGCAACAGCTTTCGAGAAGTTCAAAACAATCAGAATGCAAAAAGTACAGACCAAATTTAAAACTCCTGCTTTTATAAGCTCCTTTTATCTATTAGGATTGAAAATTATTCTGTAAACCCTATGCTAAGCACATTAGCCCCTCTGAAATCAACATGAGGTCTTGTTCAAGACCGGCCCCTACAGCCCCACTGCCAAAGCTCTGGCTTTCCTGGAGCAGATTAGAGTCAGGGCTTGCCCAACGGGACAAGCAGAGGAGGCTGCCTCTCCACTACTTCTGAGAAGCCCTTCACGTTTCCTCCATTTGAGGTCTCCTGCATTCCCCCCAGCTCTTGAGGAGCTGCAGCAGATGGTTGCTCAGTGGGGCACTGCTGGGGACCATGCTGGTCCCCAAGAGCGAGGCAGCAGCCTTGGGGCTGCTCTAGCTTCACCTCACTGCAAGGAGAGTGCAGGACAGAGCAGAGCCAAGCTCACAGCTCCCGTTTGCCCAGGCAGGGTGAGGTGGTCGGTGCTCATGATGTGCCAAGACCAGATTAATAAGACCCTTTCCCACACACGTTCAGCAGCCTGAACGAAGATCTAATATAGCAGTCTTGTTTAAGACACTTCAGGACTGCTGCTTGCCGTTGTTCATTCTCAGCATGCTTTAGTGGAGGAATGAGGAAAAAAAAAACATAAGTGCTGTAAGAAAAAAAAAATGTAGTGCCTTTATTGAATTAAAAAAATGGACCTTTCTTCAAAGTACCTTTACATAACACACATGAAAACTTTAGCATCATTTGTATAAATACATCAAAAACAACAATTATTTAAAAAAACCCAAACAAACAGTATTTTGGCTCAGTAATAACTTTCCTATCCCTAAAAGTAGGGATGACAAGTAGCAGTTTTTCATTCAATCTGTTCCAGTCAGCAAAAATAATTCAAGAGGCCCGAGGTCGCTGGAACTCTGTTGGCTGGCCTGCACACTGCGAGCTGTCAAGGTGGAATCACAGTCAGTATTATACCCTAGTCCTCAGAGTACAAATAGCACACTTCCACTGTCTAGTCTTCACATTTGATATGGGAATATTCCTACAGAAGAGTTCTGTGACCAAACGGTACAGCTTCTGTCCTACTAAATTCTTGTGTTGATGTGAACCGTAACAATTAGCCTTGCTCAGATCGATCTCAGTAACTTCAGATGGATCTCAAGGCTCTTTTACCATACAACAGGCTGTGACCAAACACACACCACATTTAAAAGCAGGCTGTGTGCAACAGCTAAGTGAATGTGGCACTTCCTGACCAGAACTGATCCTCCCTTGACACTTCTCTTGACTAAAACACAGAATGAGAACAGAACATAAGCATGTGCATTGGTCTATACATACATGACAGTCATCAATAAAACTCTCCAGTACCATGACAGTTTGAAATAGTCCAATGCTTCAAATGCACTTTCCGCCCCTCCTATCCTGAAATGAAGAGATACTTATTCCATTCTGCCCAAACACACACTCAACTCACAAAGCTCAGAAGGCACTGTCTCTCAGAAGCAGAGTTCCAAGTTTCCAGCATACACCGAGGTAACCAAAGCATTTTAGGTGGAAGAGGAACCTATTTCCACTGGTTCTGTCACTTATCAGGCAGAACATGAGGGTCACACCATCCCACGTTCACTGGGCAGTTCTTCCATGGGATGGCATCTCACACTATCAGTTTTTTTTGGTTGAGGATGGAGGCATGACCCATGAAAGAAGAAAAAGCCAACATTGCAGTGTCAAAATGAGCAGACAACTTCTGAAGGATGCAGAACATGAGTTTTTTTCAGATGAAAAAGTGGAGCTTTCAAAGGACCAACTCAAAGGGAAAATTTCTGCCCAATACTGTATTAGCAACAGCCTTCAAGGACAGCTTGGAAAGCGATGTAGTTTGACACAACAGTAAGTTGCTTGTTCCAAGATAACAGAGCCGCATGGGAAAAGATAGGCTGGAGTTTGAATGGGAAGAGAGCAAAAGGTGCTGCAAGAGAGAAGCTGATAGGACACACAGGAATTCAGAGTTGCAAGCAGCAGTTAAAGGCAGTAACAGTCAAATCCTGAAGCTTCCATATACAACTAGTTCTCATAACTTAAAAAGGTAACTTTCAAGAACAGACTGAAAAGCACAGGCGATTCAGCTCTCGCATCTCCTGCTCCTATAAAATTCATAGCTATAAACATGGCATTAAAGGTATTTGAAAATTTTTTAAAATCAATCAAATCAATTCTCTCCCCTAAAAAAAAGAATTGATCATTACAGGCTACAACACTGCCTACACACAAGTCAAACATCACTTCAGAGTTAACAATTGTGGCATACATAATATTGTTAAAAAAAAAAAAAAATAAAAAAAGGAAAGAGGAAGGATTCAACATGCACAGTAAGTTTTAACAACTTTCCTTCCCAAACAGCTGTTTGGAAGCTGTGACTCCAGCCCCAGTTCATCCAGCCCCAGCCAAATTCAATACACGGTCACCTCAGATTCCTTACATCATCAGGGCAGAGGGAAAGGAGAAAAGCAAGCAGCTGCAGGGGGTAACAGAGGGCATCTCTCTCACTTTACAACTCACTTTAAGGAGTACTAGGAGTACTAGGCAACAATGCTATTTTAGCTCTATTTTCTAAACACACCTGGAACCAAAAAAAAAAAAAATAGTCCCACCACCCCTCTTCTTCTCCCATTGCATTCTGAACCCTCTGGGAACCACAAACTCACTAATCTGGGAGAAAACTATCCTAAGGAAAAGAACGATTTCTGCCACATTACTCTGTTCAGCCAGCTTCAGCTTTCAGAGCTGACAAATGCACCCTGGCTGGGAACAGGAGGGAAGACCTGCTCTCCTTCAGCAACAGCGACCCACGAGAAGCGGGTGCCCTGAAGGCCCTCGATCTGGTCCTTAAGGTAAGGCAGATGAAGCCAACCATCCTGTAATCCCCATGTGTCATTAGCTAATTGTTCCACTTGGGTAAAATAAGAACAACTATACTAAGCTACTTAACTGGGGGGAAGAAAAAAAAAAAATCCTCTGGAGATTAATTTTTTGACTCAGCATTACAATGGTATTTCTATGATGTCTGCACATGACAAGTGACTAAAAATGGTACAGTTCTTTAAAATGCAAAAAAGAGCGGGGAAGAGTATGCTTTGTCAGGTTCAACAGCACTTTTGGGGGGCTGGGATTGTCTCTTACCTTTTCTCTTGGATGATAACACACTAATGCAGTAACACAGGGATTTATCTTTCAACAAACCGAACACGGCAAATAACGAACTTTTGTTACAAGTTTGGTGTCATTTCATTAGAAAAATTGAAACAAAAACATTTACTGGCATAAACCATGCCCATTACATAATATCACAATTATAATTAATATAGTTCCCTTCACATTAAACCTTTTCTTGAAAAAAAAAAAAGTTTTCTGTTTTTTTGATAGTTTTTTCCCCTTCTATTTTTAATAGCGAAAGAATTCCACCAAATCACAGTGGCGTTCTTGGAAAAGGCCTCGTGTACTTTCTACATGGTTTCCATTTTCATAGCTGTGCTACTGTCGACATTTCAAGGCATTCTGTTGGTCTGGCCAGAAGAAAAAATGATTCACATCTGTAGCTGAGGTTATAGTACCTTCAATCCAGAAAATCTGGATAAAATTGTCTGCACAAAACAGATACATGTGACCTTCAATCAACTGATCACCATCTATGTGAACTGAATTAGTCATTAAGTGTCATCTTCTGTTATTTAGGGAGAATTAAAGTCTTCTGGTAACAAATGCAATCCTGATGAAGATCCATTTTTTCTGGATGGCATGTGGTAGCGCACTTTCTTCCAGAATCTGGTGCTTGCTGAGAGAGACCTTTCCGAGAAGTCCCCCTTCCATCGGATAGCCCCGTGCTTTTGCTTAATATATTTGATGGATTCTGGCATGGTTGCATAATCTTGTATTTTTTCAAGTTCAATGAGAATTACTTTAATGCCATCTTGGATAAGAGCATTATACATGGCTAGCTGCTTTTCAGACACATCTTCGAGAATACTGTAACAGGAGGGTTCTGGTACTAAAACTATTATCACTCTTCTACTTTGACGGATTTTTTCATCAGCAATGCTGATCACAGCTGTAGAGAAAAAGGTTGTGCGAAATTAAGGCTGTATGTTTGTATTTTTTGTTACCAGCATGTTGCAGCTGGTTCATTCACTGTTTGGTATTTGAGCCAACACACTTTACCTCACAAATAGGGACAGGATAAGAGCATGCAAGCAGTTACACTGGGCTGGCCAACAAGCAGAGATTTGGCCAACGCAACACAATTTGACCCCATCAGACTGCATGTCTCTATTCTTGTTTTGCATAAACAGAGAAGAACTACCAACTACCTACTACTTGTCTTGCTNAAAAAAAAAAAACCAACAACAAAAAAAAAAAACCACCAAAAAACAAGTTCCAAAACCACAGGCCTAGATAAAACTATGACCTTTTTCCTTAAAGAGCTTGTTCTGATATGCTTAACAGGTTTTTGTAACGTGTAAGTGGAAGAGAAAGCAAAGAATCCTCCCTTCAATGGCATTCCAGAAGCAGCAAAATATGGTAAATACCACACAAAAAACCACACGGGTTAACCCTGAGAACAGACTATTGCATTTTTTTGAACTGGAAAAATAAAGCAGCACTTTAGATTCTACTTCTCAGGGAACCCTTCCTTCTCAAACCACTACAAAAGCCTTCAGATGTAAAAAAAATGATCCATGAACCACCTCACGTAGGTTTTTTCATACCCAATTTTTTTAAAACAAAAACTTCTATTTAAGGCCTACTCCACCAATTTATTCAGTCTCAGTATTATCTTTTTAAAATCAAAAGACCAGGAAGGATTCAGAAGACGTTCATAATTTCATCTCACATAAGTAATCAGTGGGATACACTTTGCAATTTTCAGTGTCAGATGCTGGAAATGTAAATTTGATGCACGTATGCAAACAGAAGAAACCTCCACAAGGATTTTAAAGCCTTGCAAGGAAGGTAAGGCTTTGTAAGAACTTTCAGTAGGGACAAGTAGTCTTTGATACAGCTGATCTCTCCTGATAACATAGTGTTGCTTTGTATTCTTTTTTTCGCCACCTGCACTGTCTAAGCATTCATTATACCGTTTATTGCATCCCGCTGGTTTGACAGCAATTCTCAGAGCAAATAAAAATGAAACAGTAGAGACGTCCTGTCAAATGGCGCCTCAAAGCAATGGGCTCTTTTCACCACTCACGAGACCTACTTTTCCATGTTTCCTTCCATTAGTTATTATTCACAACCACAATTTCAACTCCTCTTTCCCTCAGCATCCTTCCATCTCCAGATGTCTAGGCTAGCCAGGCATTGAAAAAAACTGGAAGAGCTCATTAATGATAAGGGTAAGGCTGAGATAAACAGACTTCGTGGGAGCACTCAGTGCTGTATTTCTCATTCTGCATCAGAGAGAATAAGAAAACCATTGCTCATTCGATGGTGGGAGATATTTAGAATCACAGCTGATTGATTGCCCATTTCTGAATTGTATTTGCAGCTGCTAATGAGAAAACTCGAGTGTAATTTGTCTTCAGATAGCTTACCTTCTCCTGGTAAATCATCCCTCCCAAATATGAAGAGGTTATATCCACACTGTCTTTCTAAGACCTCTGGCAGTATCTTCAGAGCAAAAATATCTGATGAATACAAGCAGCTCTCTCTGTTCTTTGGATACAGAATGTAAGCATCATAGATCTTCCCATCTGAAACTAAAGAGCGAGCAATAGGAGTAATATAAAAATGGATTCTAAAGACACAAAAGCAAGCAAGCAAACAAACAAAAAAATCTCTAAATTGTTTTTTAGGTCCTAAACCTGCTATTATCTAACCATGTATAATTATACTAAGCCTGAAAGATTTGTAGAATAGGGCCTTCTAGAATTCAGTATGCTGGATCTGAATAGGGAAAAGAAACCTGCAAAATTAAGTAGGTTTGAATATTCTTTTTTGAATTCTAAATAAAAAAAATGTTATCACTGAATTATCTGATAAACAGCAGTTCCAGTAGTACAAATGAATACTTAAAATTCCAGCTGCCATATAATTCATAGGTCATTTTTGTAACCTGGAGTTTCAAAACACAGCAACAACTTAGACATGAAAACAAAACCAAAGTATTTGGCAAATTTCAAGGTCTGAATTGTATTAGATATTTTGGAACAAACTTTTCAGAAGGACCAAATTTCAAAGACTTCAAAGAAATCTAACAACAGAACCTCAATACCTCTAGAAGATATTTGCTGTTTCCCTAGCCATGTACCTCCTTTCAGATGTTTGGAAATGACCTATACTTCAGCATACTGTCATAGACAGCACCCCTATCAACATTTTTCTGAATGCCAGGAATTTACAGAATGTAAAGTAATTAGAAGCACCTTCAAATAGAAAACAGAAGTAAGTGAAATTTGTCCTGGTTCATCTATGGAAAATAAAAACCACCCAACAATTCCACTGTATTACTGCTTTCTGTAAGAATAGTAATTAAAACAAATCTGAACAACTGCTGTCAGAATAGCATTCAAACCATTGAAGTGGGTCTTCAGGGAAAGGAATGATAGTACTGGATTCCTAGAAAGCTGCTAATTTTTCCCCTGTAGATGCTTTTGTTATCTGAACTAATTCTAAACATCCTAAAAACATGTTATCCTTTCAAAAATCCCAAGGAAGACCAATCACACTCCATGAGGTTAACTCATTGCTTTGCAAGGGAAGGTGGAGGCTCATTACAACACACAGCACTGTTATACAAACGTACCTTTTTTACACAGGAAAGGATTGCAGGAGTCCCGATACCAAAGCACAATATCAATTTTGAAAATCTTGTAGATAAAGACAGTAAAAAATACTACAAATACCAAAGAAACTCCTCCTCCAATTAAGTAACCCTGCACGTTCCAAGCTGCAGTAGAGTGGAATAAGAGAGAAAACAAAACATGGTTATACACTAGAACCAGAGAAGGACAAGACAGATTTTCAAAATTGTTTAGGCATTAAAATAAAAAGGAAGGAATGAATAGGACGGAAAGTTTTTCATGTATGCTTTCTGCAAATACTGTTATTTGACGAGCCTGCTTTTATCTTTCAGAGAAAAGGTACTTCAGCAATGTGACAAATGAGGCTACTCTTCAGCTGAAACACCAAAATACTGACATATATCCCAGTGCAGCAGAAGAGTGAGAATTCTTGTACAAAATTTTATCAGTCAGAAAGCAAGAAAGTCAGAGGTGGGGAGGTGATTTCCTGACCATGCTATTCACCCCAGACCAACTAGCTTTCCATTGCCTCTAGCCTCTTCAAAGATCTGTCATTGAACCCACTAATTTGTTGTTCTTAATAGATTTGTTGTCCTTAAAGCAAACACACACCCTCCACAAACTGCATTTTTTAGTTCATGCATATGAAAGGCTTTCTGAGCTTTAATCCTACCCTGACAATCTTTACAAAGAGCTCACAGTTATGTAACAAGCTAGAGCTCAGATCCACTTTCAGTCAATTATTTGTTTATGATGTGGTCAGTTAAAGGTAAGTTTGAGAATAACATTTGTCAAAGATTGGCTCACAGTTGACAAAGCCAGCTCAACACAAGCTCAATAGACCAGAGACTCTTCCGCAGCTGAATTAAAAAAAATGGGCCCGTATAATATCTGGTGATTTGCTTTTCTGTGTATCTGTTTTTAAATAAAATTAATTAATTTCTTCAGCCTTGCATTTGAGTTTTTCAAGCTCACTCTACCTTAAAGTTCATCTACTAAAAAGAAAATTTCACACTAGCCAGCAATAGGTCAAACTTATCCTTGTCTCTCAGCACAAGACTGGGGTCTCCAACAAGTGATGCTCCCAATCCACATGCATGAGCCTTTCTAGGTGATAACACAGCACATGCGTCAATAATGGAAAGTCCATAACCTTTCCAAGCAATCTATTTCATTCCTTCACTACCATCACTGTTAAAAGAGTTTCTCCTACTATATAATTTTTTTTTTTTCTCCTAGCAATGTGAGCCCATTATTTGTTACTGAAGAATAGGACAACCAGGTCCACATATACATTCATGTCCTCTTGACAGTCAGTTCCACACTAAGTTATGTCTTCCCCCCTGCTCTTTTAAAGAATTGGCCATTTTCACTGCTCTTTTAGACACACAATCTCCTCTGATCCACATGCTTCTTTAAGTACAAGTGTGTAAAATAAAGCACAGTATTCGACACTTGCTTCAAATAAATTGGAGTCTTTCATTAATGTTTCCTAAAGCACTGAATGAGGGAAGACAAAGCAAATTAAAAATGCTATTTTCTTTAATTTTGCTAAGAATATGACAAAAAATCACAAAGAAAGGTATTGAGCTGCATTGCCCACCTTGCACAACGGTACATCACACAGTTTTAGCTCTAAGTAGGGTGTTGTCAAACTGAGAAGTAAGCATCATTGATCACCATTTTATCAAGATGAGATCTCCTACCTGGGCGTTCCAATTTGATGTAGGCTGTAAATTGTTCAGAACCATATATGAAGTGGCAGAAAAATTTATGAGCATAATCCTTTACTTTCACTTCTGAAATGTTAAATTTTGTTCCAGATACAGCAAGTCCATGAGGCATCCCCTCTCTGTCATTAAAAAAGGGTAAAACGGAAACATCTATAGAGAAACTGAAGTATCAAGTGCTTAATATGGGATTGATTCATCTATCCACATATACAACATTCATTTTTTTACATCTATAAACATAAGAAGCCAGTGAAGCACAGTATCACCCCTGTAACAAACAGCTTCATGACCAGAGGTGACTTGGCATTTTCCATACACATTGGGTTGTTGGGGTTTTTTTTTGCTGGGTGGGACAGAGTGCACCATTAGCAGTTTTGCAGATGATACAAAACTCAAAGGGATGACTGCCAAACCATGCTGCCAAACCATGATGGTCATGCTGCCATCCAAAGGAACCTTGACAGGCTGGAGAAGTGGGCTGACAGGAACCTCATGAAGTTCAAAGCAAAATGCAAATCCTCCACCTGAGGAGGACTAATCAGTCCCCAGGCATCCCGGACTGCAAGAAGAGTGCTGCCAGCAGGTTGAGGGAGATGTTCCTTCCCCTCTACTCAGCACTGGTGAGTCACACCTAGAGTAGTGAGGCCAGTTCTGGGCTTCCCAGTACTGGAGATGTATGGATCTACTGGAGCATCTGTCATATGAGAGAGCAGGGACTGTTCCGCCTAGAGAAGGCTCGGCAGCAGGGGGTGGGGTATGGATCTTATCAATGTGTGTAAATACCTGATGAGAGGGAGTGGAGAAGAGGGAGCCAGGCTCCTTTCAGTAGTGCCCACTGACAGGACAAGAGGCAATAAGCACAAACTGAAACACCTTCCCATCTGAAATTCCATCTGAACACTTTTTTACTGTCAGGGTGGTCAAACACTGGAACAGGTTGCCCAGAGAAGTTGTGAAGTCTCCACCTGTGGAGATATTCAAAACCCAACTGGACACAACCCTGAACAACCTGCTCTACCTGACCCTGCTTGAGCAGAAGGTTTGGACTAGACAACCTCAAGAGGTCCCTTCCAACCTAAACGATTCTGTGAATGAAAGACTATCTGTGAATCAAAGACTATTCAAACCAGTAATAACTAGTAAAACTGTAAAGAGAAAAATAATCTTCCAGGATTCTTTATACTGATGATGAAGCAGAGACCTTTCTAAGCATACTAACAGACTCCCTGAGCCCACACTGTCCACAGTCAATGGTGCCAGCCAACTTGGGAAATAATGAACAAAATTCACAAAAGCTGCGTGACCCTGGTGTCAAATGACAACAGATGTGGTGATGGTGCCTTTATGTCTGGTACCTATTGCCACAAGAAGCTTGGAGATATAATATGCTATCCTGCTAAATACCATCCTACTCCAAGGTAGATTTACAAATATCAGGTGGGAGGGGCCACACTAGGAAGGTACCTATAAACTGGCATCCTACTCTGTATACCAAAGTGACATCACCTTACGTACTCAAGGAAGAAAACTAATTTTGCAGAACATCCTGAAGAACCAGTTTCTATTGCATAAATAATTGCCAGCAACTTCTGTCATGGGATGCCAACACAAACCTCACCATTTTGCAACACGTTCAGATTTGTTCAAGTCAGTTTTAACTTTCCTCCTATCAGAGGAAAGAGTTACCTCCTAGGTGTAAGCCCTCAAGTCCGTAATAGTGGCCATGCCTACAGCATGCTTTGCTACTAGCAAATGCTCCACAAATTTAATTGCTGAGCAATTGCTACTATTTTTTTGAAATAAAACATTATTATTGCAATTAGATTCTTTTCTCTGATACTGGAAAACTTGCTTTGAACTATTCATCCTAATTAGAACTTGCACAGGATGTATTTTGCACAGCTCCATCGCTGGCATGGGAAAATTATCAGGCAGGGTAGTGATTAAAAATAGAGATCACTTCCAAGCAAGCCAAAAATCTTAACAGAGAATTGCTTTGAGTTAAATATATTAAAATGCTTTTCAGGAAGATGTGTTTAATAGCAGCACCAAGTTGGTTTCAGAAGATGCAGTTATTATAACTTTTTAAATATAGCTACACAGAGCTGCACATGTCTTAACTGGTGAAGCTGAGAAACTTCATGCCCTAAAGAATAAAGGACTTAGTTGTGCCTTAGAGACTGTAAGCTGGGGCCCTAATATTTGTAGGCAAACAACCAAGTACACAGATCTGTAAAAAAAGTAATAATTCCCCGTAAAGGAACTTGGGGACAAAGTAGAACTAAGATTCCTTCTGGAGGCCAGACACAGATGAATGAAAAATATCATTTTAAACGTAGTCTGCAACCTAACCCTCTAGCCGTATTTTGCACTGATGATGGCACCTGGTGGAGACGGCAATGCTTCTGCATGACTGTGAACTGATCAGCTGAGATTTTTTTTTTTTTCTTCTTCTTTCTTCTTTGCACTACATTTTAAAGGTTAAATATAACAGCAGTGATTGGTACAATGAGAAAGCAAACAGTACATCCACACTGTGCTACAGTGTGGACCAGTCACTGAGTAACAAAGGTCCTGATGTCTCAAAAGAATTGCTGGTTTTATCAGCTTAATTTGTGTTTAGTTTCCCTGAACATAAAAAAAAACCCTAACTGTCCTGCAACAAGACCTTCTGCTTTGTGTTCTTGAGGATTAGCAGCTGTGTCTGTACTTAGAAAAGGACGAAATTCACAACTAAAAGTAAGTTGGGTGATTTTTTGTTTTGGAACTATCTATCCTTCCCATGTTAATGATAGAAGGCAGGCTTTAATCTATTAGCAAAAGGATTGCGTAAGAAATAAGCCTTACAAAATTATGTGTTTCACAACAGCATTATAAAAAACCTACATATGATTGCTTCATTACATTTGTATCAGATACATCAGTATTTATAATAAAATGTTTATTTTTTTTAAAACCAAGCAATAAGAACATAAGGTACTTGATGCAGACCTCTAATCAGTCTTCCAATGACTACTAACATTTGACTAGTAGTCAACTTTATCATGAATTCACTGCAAATTTCTGCAGATTACTTCACCTACAAATGCACTTACAATTCAATGTATAAGGATACTTACTCATAAAACTGTTCCCTGTAGGTGCTATCAAAGCTATCAACATCCTCATCATTAACTTGCCAGAATGGAATCAAGCCATTTATGCCACTTGATATATTACATTCCATAACTACATGAGAGCCTACAAAAAACATTTAAATACGGCAATTGAAGGTCTTGTAACAGAAGCAGGATCAAGTGATTAGGGAACAGCTGGGAAAAGGAGGGATACCAAAAAACCCACTTACCTTGTGGAAAGCAGAGTCCTTAAAACTCATCCATTTGTAATTCACTCTTGGGTGTCTCCTATCTGGATATAAATTCTACTCTAAATATAGGTGTCTAAATGTTCGTATCTACCTGTAAACTAGATGTCTAAGCCAGTAACAGAGTTCAGTTCTGCTGAAGTCCGTTCACATTAAACTGGACATGTGGACCTTAACTGAATGGCTCTCCAGACTCCACTGAAAGATCTCCAGGGCTCAAATCAGTTGCATGTACACAGTATGGTGACATCTGAGATGCTCTCCAGCATCCAAGGCATCTGTATGTAACTGGCAGATAGGACTCCAGATCTTCAAGAAACCTGCACTGCTAGAGTAGCCAGACAACCCAAACCAGCACCAGACATCTATGTACAGGCAACTGAATTGAGCCCCCATTGATAACAGCATGAATTAAGGGCCCTAGCTCATATGCAGTTACCTGTGTGTAGACAACTACACCCTGGAGCTGAATCCTATGCTTAGTGACCACACATATCTTTACTCCAGATCAGAGTCTTTTGGCCAACACTGTCCACTGGGATGGTTTCTGAATACTGTGCTCCCAGAGCAAGCTCACCTGTCACTCAGCTCCTTTGCCACCCACAGTCCAGATCTTACAGAATGCCTCAGCATTAAGAAAGCAAGCCAAGTTGCAGAATATATTTATTGCCAATGTACCTCAGAGAGCTCCATTTACAGGAAGGTAAGCAGCTTTCTTGGAGTCCTTTCCTTCTGTATCTTACCCACGGAAGTTATGATTTGATAGGAGAAGGTGGGCTCTCAGTTCACCTACGTAAAGATCTCAGTGTTTCGTTTCCTAGAACCACATCAGATCTAGATGCTTCCACCAAGGGATAGTCTCTATCAAAAGTATGGAATAAACCTTTAGCTCATGTGCAAAGCAGTTACTTGAACAAGAGTTCACATAGAAATCACAGATGCTCCCCAATCTCTTCCCTCATGTCCTTCCACACAATAATGAATTTTTCTAAAGATGTCGTTTAGTGCATTGCACAGCTCTTTGAAAGGAAGTGTTCCATGCCCTCCATTTCCACACATTCATGAATGTACTGTTAAGTTTCTGCACAACCTTCTCCTGCCAGTTCTCATTGAAAAAGCACACGGGTGTTTCCAGGTTCTGCCGCACAGCCAGGCACTTAATAGGAGCAAGGATTTAATTTTTTTTTTTGCCCCAGCATCCCATTAAA
>VYZV01016779.1:255912-270199 GCA_013401275.1 Pandion haliaetus | reverse complement strand
CCTTTTTAAAACTAACAAAAAAACAACTTCACCAACTTCCTTTAAAGGATCCCCCTGTAGTAGGGAATTGCTTGTAGTTGTTCAGTAGCCACAATAAACCCACTTTGTGGGTGGAGGCTTTGTGTCTCCTTTTAGTCTCACTTATCCCTGCTTTCCTAATGTCTGTAAGGCAATCAAGGTCTGTTTGTCTTAGCTGGTCTAAGGCATCCAGTAATACATCAGCAACTTTTAATTAATGCAGTGTCCAAGCCGTAACAAATATGGACCAAATGCTATTCTAAAATAAGGAGTCTAAAGTTGTCCTGTAAAACATCTTAATATAGGCTGTCACTGGTAGTCCCTGGACTAATAATTGGTCAAGTCTCCATTTTCTCAGTAAGTATTATGAAGGACTAAGAAAATCCTAAAGGATGTCTTCAGTAAATTAAAGAGCCTTCTAAGGGCCTATGCAGATCAGACTCCTTCTGAGGTTGCATTGGTAAGAATTTTTCTGAATTAAATGGGAAGTCATAACTGATTACCAGTCAGAACTGGGGACAAGATTCATATGATATTTTTATGGCTGGGAGATGCAGTACAGGGAAGCCCCACTGTAATACTGCTACATTTCTTCCACAGTTACAATTTCAAAGGAACAGGAAAGTTTTCACACATGAAGATTAGAGTTGTGTGAGGTAAAATGACTGTGGAAAGTCTCCCTATTTCAATCTAAGACGTGGTGAACAAATTTCCTTATTAGTGGAAGAGCACAAATAAAGATTTTCAGGCACGTAATTGTAATGAAGCCAGAGAAGATGAAATTACCAGAAAAGAAGAGGCTACTGAGCCATTTCAGAGTACTTCGAACAGAACTAAATAACCATCTGAAGACTGCAGGACTGTGTAGTCTACAAAATAATACTGTTTTTATCAGATCCTGAATATACCCACTGTTTAAAACAAAGCCTTCTGGACTTTGGCGGAATGTAATTTCTGTTAAAGCTCATTCATTATTCTGGTCAAAACCTACTGATCCTCACCAGAACCTGGCAACTTCAGAATGAGGTATCTTTCACAAGCTGTTGAGGTCAAAAAGAAAAGAAAAAAACCCACCCACCAAAAACCCAAACCAACTGCAACAACAAACAACCCCAAACAAACAAAACCCACCAGTATTTCAGTGCTGTTCAATTCAGTTCAATACCATACACTCCAAGTTGGAATTTGGGCCAGACAAAATGTTTCACGAGGTGAAAAGAGGCATGAATCCTCAATGTGAGAAAAGAATACCTGATTTACACAGTATTTACAAGCTCAATGTCAGAAAAAGCAGCAGCAAAAGTAGCTTTGTTGTGTGGGACTACCACCAGTGTGATGTACATTAAAATAATCCCCAATGCTCCAGCCTCAGCTCCCATATCATGCCAGAGCCCCAACACAACCTTTCCTCAGAGCTTCTCTAATGACCTAATTGGTAATAATCCTTCCTCAAAAGATTACAAGACAGTTTAGATCCTGTATTAGGAAATTCTAGTAAATAGCCAATCACACTTCTCCAAAATCAGTTAATGCCCTTTTTAATCAAATGTTTTGTTTGAAAACCTTCCCCTTGGGGCAAAATGAGGAAAAAAGATCACAGTTCAAGCAGCTCCAAAACTCTTTTACCTTAACTAGTTCAGTAGAACACAACTCTATCCGATATATGGTGCAATCTAAACATGTATAGGTTGACTTAGGAAAAGACTTGCATACCATATACGTGGCCCATAGAATCACAGAATAGTTGAGCTTGGAAGGGACTTTGGGAGGTCTCTAGTCCAATTTCCTGCTCAAAGCAGGGCCAGCTCTGAGGTCAAACTAGGTTGCTCAGAGCTTTATCCAGTGAGGTTCTGAAACCTCCAAGGATGGAGACACTGCACAACTTCTCTAGGCAGCCCGTTGCAGCTGGCTGGCTGTCCTCACTGGGAAAATGTTATGCCTTGTATCCAAAATCTCCTATTTAAGAAATTTCTAAGATAAACAATACCTGGGATATCCATCGACTAGCAGCTCCCTGTTTCACAAAAGATCGGTATATGTACCTTTTAATACCCTAGAACGAGGAATAAAATCCAGGTTGTGGAGAGGGAAGGGAGACAGGACACATACAGGAGGAGGATAAACTACTGAACTGGTCAACTGGTAATTATCCTAACATATTACATATATGGAAAGATATATATATGTAATCATATTTCCACAGATACTGAGGATATGTCAAGACAGACACTGAGAAGTGGTACAAAGGACAAATGGCAATAATAAAAAAAATAAATGCATCCCACCCGACACTGCTGGTCAAGAGACTCCAATCTTAGACACACAGTTATCTCCCCCACAGATTACTTGCAGGAATCATGTTCTATCATCTATCTTTGAGATATCCTCAATCAACGTGCTTATCTCCCAGTCTTGCTGAAGTCAGTGGAACTATTCATGTGTTATTTCAGAAAGACCAGGAGTTTATTTGTTTTACTCAATGTTAATGACTTCTTAAATAGTCACTACTTACCAAGTTCTACTTCAATTGTATTGTTCTTCGGATAAATAAACTCTGGTCTCATCCGCAGTGGTCCTTCTAACAGAAGGAAAGAGAAAAATAAAATCTTAAAGGCAAGAAGAGTTCCACAACTTACTTCAACTGATAGTTTTACAATGGTTTTGTTTTATTGTTTGGTACTATTGTAGTGCCACACTTACTACCAGTTTCAAATTTACAACAGAAAATATCTCATAAGATCTGCTGTACTCTACCCAAATTATTCTACTTTAGCTTCCAAGTTAACAAAAGGCTGTAGCTTACCTTAAAAATACTTTAAAAAAAATTTCTCACATTTACTGGCAGTTGATATAAAAGTAATACAAAACCAGAAAACAAACACAAAACCAAAATTGTGATTAACTTTGTCAGAGAGATGGATAAGGAAGAGGAGGGATTGTATCAACGACCTCCTAGATCAGGTGATTATCTATTTAAGTAAAAGAGTAAACAAACACGCACTTAAATGGGGCTGGAATTGTATCATTCTTCACGATGTATAGACTTGCTGCTAACAACCCACTGTTCTTGTATCACCTATCTAAAGTCAGAATTTTGCTTTAGTCTAAAAAGATGGGGGACACTACCTCCAGCCAACTTTTCTGATAGGACTATTAGCATGGTACTGGTCAGGTCATCAGCTACCTACAAAGACGCAATCATAATCATCACAGCAATAAATGACAGCACTGGGACAGTGAGACAGCTAGTTCCGAGTCCTGTATGCAGAAAAGCACAATCAAGTGCTAGCAGTAAATATTCCTCTGGAAAGGATTGGCTTATTAACTTCATAGTATTAATACACATTGTCACATCTCTTTTGCCATCAATTGAGAGTCTAGTGAACTTCATAAGCAAGTTCACCAACAGGGCCACAAGCAGGTGTTTTGCTGTGATGGTCTCAGCAAAAATTTTCTTTTTTTCAAAATTTATTTAATTTAATGGTGCATTATTTGTTTTAGCAAAATCAACCCCCCCCCACCCCAGTAACCACTGTTTCCTTCTAATTCTCATTCCTAACCCCACATTTCTCACTTCCCCATGACAATTCTTCCTTGGAAGCAATGCTCAAAGGTAGCAACATGCATTATTGTATTTTAATTTTACATTCAGGAAAAAATTAATTAAAGAAGATTTGCAACTCTTAATTTCACAGAGCTGAAAAGTAACACACCAACATAAGTAACGTGCCTGCATACAAATACGTACAGCAGAGCCAAAAAGAGAAGAGAATAACGTCAATGCACTCACCTTTAACCTCTAGACTCATGGTTCGTGAAACATTATATTGTTTTCCCATATATGTGTATACCATACGGCACGTGTAGTTTCCTCTGTCTTCTAGAGTTACATTGTGAATCAAGACAGCATTTTCACCCTCTGCCAAAAGAAGTCGCTTGTCTTCAAGAAATCCAGGCTTACACTCCTAAATATATCAAAAGTACCTGTGATTTAAGGGAACTAGTAATCTGATAATTAAATAAGCTACTGAACTCTACTGATTATTAAAATGCTTGCCAAATACTAATTTTTTTTTTTGAAAGTCATGATGTGGGTTCTGATCTAAGCATCTAACATGATCTGATCCAAGCTCTAACATGAAGCCTGATGACATCTTGCTGCTTTTGCACTTTTCAAAAATCACTACAGCCAGTCCTTTAAGTTTTCAAATGCTGTGTTCGAGTTCACTGCCTTCATTTAATAGCTTGACAGTTACCTATCTCAGGTGTAAAAGGAGTTATTACGCATGTAGCAGAGTTTATGAGAATACATGCCTGCATTCCTATTTCACTGAGATGAATGAGAGCTGCTATAGCAGCGCCTCATGCTGTTGGATGTATTACTGTTTCTGTGGCAATGCAAGTGGAGTGAAAAACTTCCTTCTCTTCCCTGACCTATAAGCAGTTTAGAATCCCTTCATCTCAAGAGAAGATGTATAGGTGCAGCACCAAGGTATTTTACATGTACAGGCCCATTTAGGTACTTTAATACCAGCATCAGAATTAAGAGCTGGAATTACTTTACAATTTTACCTTAACATGGACAAAATACATGTGTCTCAGCTTGCATAGTCTACAGAGTATTTTGGCAGAATCCAAGCAAGAGGCGCAAGAATACCATATCACGATCATGAGATAGGACAAGCCTAATATTCTGCGAAACTGAAATAATTATGCAGAGCCTTGTATTTAAGGAAAAATACAAGTTTTTAAACTTCTTATCTACATAAAATAATCAAAGTAAAAACTAAATTTTCACAAATCAGCAAACCAAAATACATGTTTTTGACTATGAAAAAACTTGCAATCCGAAAACGGACACTTGGGTTTTCTTAAATATGCCTCCCATACCTCCTTAAACCTTCCTGATAGTGTAGCAAGATAGATGCGTTAAACTGTAGAGAAAAGAAACCTTCCTTTCCAAAAACTGCTTTTCACAGTTACTTCATAATACATTTTAAACAGAGTATTTCTTATCTTGCATAACTGAAATACACGTGCACAATACCTTATACCAGTATACTTCAGGTTGATTATTGTCTTCATCTTTAAAATGTTCTAGATCAGGACATATAATCTTGCCAGTATTTGTACTTATCACTTTTTGTTCAAACTTCATTTTTCCATTAAAACACAGACCGTTATCATTCTTAAAAACTGTTAAATTTATAGTTTTCTTGTTAGAGTGGTTAAGGCTCCTGTAATTAGAAGAGCAGACAAGTCAGATCATTAACAATAAGGTTCCTTGTTTCCAGGAAGGCAGGGAGTTCATGGCATCTCCACCAGGCTTGCTTCTAACACCCCTGCTACAGCCCCCCTAGCTCCCAAACACCACCCCCAGCTCCTCACCCCCTGTTCCAGACCAAGAGATGGGAATAAGCTCCGATTTTGCATTGTGAGCAGAAGTGGGGTCTGCTCTGGAAGCACCAGAGGGCATGGCAGGACTTCTCAAGAGCTGACACTCTACGGAGCCCATGGCACCAACCCAGCCTTGCTATCTTCAGCGCTACGTTTGCCAACACACAGTAGTGCAAGGTAACCCAAAACATATCTGCCCTGCAACACCCTCGGCGCCAAATGAACAGAAGACAGGTTCATCTCAGCGTTCCTTGGAGGGACGTATCAAGAAAAACAGGCTAACTCTTAGCAGAAGAGAAACAGAGATTTTGAATAACATATACATCAAGGTGCAATACCGATGTGAAACCACTTCACACCAAGAGCTCACAAGAACCTGTGGTACAGTAGCTCTGCAGAGAAGAGATGGCACTAGAAACCAGAAGCCTATGCGAGAAGTAAAGGAATACTCTCTATTAATTCATTGCTCAACTCTTCATTTCTCAACACTATGATAAGGGAGAAGTTTCCAGAGGAGTGAACTGCATGTTTTGTCAGTCCTGGCTTCAACTTCTACACACTATACCTTGACAAGCTCTGTAATTAAGGTTTAAGTGACTGATGCACAAAATGTAGCCTACAGTTAACACAACTGAACTTCAGCAAGTTTTTTGTCCTGCTAACGTTATGCAAGCCAGGGATGTGAGGTGCCCAGGGGAACACATCTTAAAGCTAAAGTAACAAGAAACATAGCAGGAAAGACTAAATAATTTAACTGGGTAGCTTTGAAAGCTTTACATTACTTCTGACTTCCAATTTTAGCTTCATTATCAACTCTGGCCTGTGACCTGTGCCTACACTGGAAGTTTTTGCTGATCACTGCTACTACATTCACAACCCAAACCCCTTCAGCATAACTGGTGTGCTGTATGCGCACCAGTACATGTAACTACACACTACTAAAATTTTGGTCACCTAAAAAGCCTGCATTGGCTGTTCTCACTGTGCTGTAGCAAGACCATAAGGAAAAGAACAATTTCTGTGTGCCTTCCCAAAATTAATTTCCTGTTCAGCACATAGCGAATTTCAGCCATTATAAACGAGATTGGACCACCTGAAGTGGTGAAGTCCAGTGCACTAATCTGAGCTGTAAACATGGCAAGAACTTTAAAGTACTGAAGAGATTAAAAGAATCTATTCCTTTTTTCTTCTTCTCTGTGCGCTCAGATCTTTCAAGCAGTACTGGGGACACATTACTTTCACTGTCCCTAAAGCTGTCTAGCACATTGGTTTGCTCTTCACATGCATTCTCATTTTTTACCAGTAACATTTGATAATGTTTCATTTTAAAACATAAGAATGGTTTTCTGCCTTTTAATTTGTAAATTCCTAAAAGGATTTCCAAAAAATTGCTCAGCTCTCCAGAAAGTCTGCATGGGGTGATATTGCATAACACAGAGTTTGCTCCTCCTAGATCCTTCTTCCATTTAACCATGTCCAATGAAGAAACCAAAATGTTCTTCTGTCAGCATCAAAGAGCAATTGGAACACAAGAAAAGCTGAAGCAGTTAAGGCTTTTCCCTGTGACCTTACACTTCATCCAAAACAAACAAACAAAACGAACAACCCACGCAGACCATTGTTAATATTATCATGCTTTAAGATAACGAGTCTTCTGTATTAACCACTTTTGCAATGCTACATGTGTGGAAGAAAGGGAACAAAAAGGCAGCACGCGGAAACAAAAAGCACGGTCAAAACAGTGCTTTTACCTGATCTAAGCTCTCTACCTAAACCAAAAAACTCTGTAGATTCAAATTCCACGAATATATTACCACACTTCTGAGCATTAGCAACTCAGTTGTCTCCCTCCTGCCTTCCTTACCTTACATGACATTCGTAAAGTCCAGAATCTTCCAGCATTGCAGGAATAAACCAAAGCAAACCCTCTCGCTGATGAATGCTGGCATCTCTCTCTGTGGTTACTGGTGTAGCACTACCATTTTTATACCACGTCAGATTGTAATCAGAGTGAAGTACTGGCAATGTAATAATTGGGCAACTAATAGCTGTAGGCTCTCCAACAAGTACAAAGTAATCACATATAACGCATTCTTCTATTAAAAAAAAGAAAAAAAAAATCAACACTTTTAATCTGTATATTTTCATGTTTTAGAAGTATTAATATCCATTCCAAGTACACAGAATTAGAAAATTAACTTTCTGTAACTATTTACCATTAAAACATCTCAAGGCTACCATTTTTTATTTGTTTAGCACCTTCTGGTTGAGAATCTAAACCACACATTTCACAAAGCTTAAGCCACAACTTCCCTCTATTAAGGTAGTCAGCAACAAGCACATGTAAGTCCAATAGCCTCAGTGCAAACCAGGGTATAAGAAGGTACATGGGATCCACCAGGCAACACAAGCTTCATAACTCGCCTGTCGTGTCCTTGTTATCTGAGCATGTTAATACTTTTGCAGAATTATCAGATTCTTAATGTGGATACTATCTATGAAAAGCACAGTGCAAACAGTAGCAGTGCAGAGCTCCTCACAGTACTCTGGCCATTATGACTGTGGGGCCAAAAACAAATTAGGAAAAAAAAGGGGGGCGGGGGAGATGTTTTTTGACCTGAAGCACAAGACAGTATGAAATGAGATGAAGACCTCAACACATCAGACAAGTCTGTGAACCAACATGTCACATACAAAGGAAATTTGGAGAGATGCAGTATTTAGATTACGCAGTCTTGACTATAATGTATTATTTCTTTACTACATTTGCAATTTCGGTCATCTTTATCCAGAAGGCCCTTTAAATTATGAACATTATTCTGAACATCACATAAAGATGAGCATAAACAGAATTTTTATAATTATGGCTGTGTAACAAGTTGACAAGACAATCATGCAACCTAGCAAGCAGTTTTTTAAACATCAGGAAAAAAAAAAAAAAACGAAACAAAACACCAGAGAAAGAAGGGCAGATACTGCAAAAAGTCACCAAGAACCCAAATCTGCAAGCGAAAACTACTTGGAGAATACCAGTTTAACACAAACAGAGCAGGCTATTTGGCTATAAAGCAGATTTTAAAAGCTTCCAAACTTTTGCATACATGTGCAACACTGAATTCCTATGAAACTGCAAAACATCTGACTGAACTGATTTTACAAATCTTGCTGAATGACTGTATAAATACAAAGTTAATCTATTCAATTTCAAAATAAAAAGTCCTCAATAATCTTTCCAGTCCCACCATCTTCCTATCACCTAATTTAAAGGTTTCCCTACAGAGCTTAAACTAATTAAGAGACATTAGTATTAGACTGCTTATGCCAAGAGCAGCAAGACAAGCATCATTAATTTATGTAGTCCTAAACTTTACTGAAAAATTAGATCTACCATTAAAAATATTACTAATTAATTGTAAAGGAAACCAAGCCCTACTGTTTTCAAGACCAGAGCTACAGCATGTCTCTTAAAGAAGGCATTGAACAGCTAACTTTAAGTCAAGGAAGCCAATCTCTTTGGGCTTTCTTCATTGGAATCAGGGAGAGGCTAATCAAAGCCTCAGTACTGAAAATTTATGTGGCTAGATTTAAAAATATTTATGTCCATTTGTCTATTCCATCCCCAGTGCAACTTCAATCCAAGAAGAGGGATTCTGTATATCTTCAATACACTGAAGCAAAACCAAATCCCAAATCCACTCTTTGCTCTCAGTAACTCTTTTCTACTTAATACACACAACTCATCTCTTGCAGGTTTTCTTTTTTAAAATGGTAGTTTTAACAACATATTTAACTTACCAGCACTGAACAGAGGTATCAGTAGAATGAGATGACCAATAAGCAAAAATGTAGATGTCATCTTTTGCTGCAAAGAAGAATTTTTTTCCATTAGCATGATAAGACTGTTCAAGCTACGCTGTCCTCTGCACCCTGCATTACTCCTTAAAAAAACAGAAGTATTAGTCACCTTGGGAGGGAAAAAATGGGTTTGGTAATTTAGCCCCAGCCTTCGAAGATTTCAACTACAACTGTTGACTCCACAGAAGGCTGCTCAGTTTTCAGCTTTCTACTGGAATTTTTCCAAATTTCTACTGGAATAACTCTTGCATGAAGTGTAATTTTCTTTTGCCAGCACAGTTAAGCCAAAAAAAAAAAAAAAAAAAAACCAACAAACCAACCCTCTAGCACAGACAAGTTATGCTAGCATACTAGCGTACAGTGATTTAAGCTATACTGTATAATTCAGAAACCAAGCTTGATTAAGCTACTCCTCTTTCCACGTGTTTATGAGAGACACAATCATAGAGATGTATGAGGTTTCATTCTTTGAACTGTTCTTGTACAGTTGAGGCAGCACTGCTTTTAACTGCAGATGAACTTGTTCTTCGCAGGAGGATAAGCATGCTGTGACTCCAGTGTGATCTGGCACTTAAATTGGCATCTAAAGTCAAACGTGTGTGGAAACTGCAGCTAATATGAATTGCTGTGGTCAGACACAAAACAAAGTGTTCAAAAATTGTAGTTTTGTTTCACACCTCAGGTCTTCTTTGCAGCTTTCTCCAACAAAGACATGACTGAACAGACACGCACTGCCCTCGTGGCCCGCAAGCGGCTTCCATGAAACCTCTACATCTTAACCAAGTCCTGCTCCCCTCTCAGATGTGCCTGCTTTTTCATGGCAAGATGTCATCAGAGCCCTTCCCCAAGCCTTCTACTGCTAGCCAGCTGGCAAGCACTTAACCCCTTTCCCTTCTGACAACTCCATGTAGGTTAAGGTCTGCATTTAGCTGTCTTGCCTTTCCTTAGTTCCTAACGATTTTGCATGCTGCTGCCTCTCACTCTAAAGCAATCTGGTTTCCCATGTAGCAGTCCATTGCCAAACATTCATTGCGCAGGTCCTAGTTAATATTTGCCCTCTACCCAGCTAGAAATGGCTGGAAGAAGAGATGGTATTCCCTGAAAAACACACATGGCCTTGATTTAGGTTTATATCCAATGTAGTTCACTTTAGTGACAAATAAGCCACACCAGCTTCTTCTTTTGAAACATTTCATATGCAGAAGTGTTGGGGTAGTAGAGGGACACACAGAGCAGAGTTCAACACTTTAATATAACAGCCTCCAAGTATGTACTACTGTTGGACAGTTTATCTGACAAAAGCACTCATACCATAGTCTTTATTTAGTTGCCTTGTATGTGGTTTTCCTGTAACTTGCCAATGAGCTGATCATCATTCTTGGAGTTTCAGTTTACCTGTAAAGAGTGGAGAAGGGGAAAAAAGATTTTACAGAACACATCATTTGGACAGCAGTATACACATACAAAACCAAATTTTCTACAGACAACCTAAACATAAAAGCAAGAGCATCCCTCTGGCTACACTAGAGAAATTACCTAAAACAAAAGAGCAACAACAAAACTTGCAGGAAAGATTGACCAAGAATTCTGGCAAAGACCTTTGGAAAAGGAAGTTTCTGTCAAAAACAAGGTAACATTACACAGGTGTCAAGCAAGCAACAAAATCAGACTTAAGCAGCCACTTTCTAAGACAGATTTAACCACTAAAAGGAAACAAAGAATACTTAAATTTAGGGCAAGATAAGAATAACTAAGCAGTCCAACCAACAGGTTAAGCTTTACATTTTGCACCCATTACTGGTCTCCAGGACCAAGGGTGGATGTCTTTCTAATATTGCATGCTAAAGCTCAACGTTTTTATTTTAAAATTCACACACACCTCCCCTTCAAATATTGCAGTGAGTAAAGCTTAAAAACTCTGAAAAGAAGGGAAGAAGCCTCTAGCTTTTGTAGTTGTAGTTGCAATACCTCACAGTACATGGAGCATTTCTATTCTGGTCAGTATGGTTTCAAGCAACCACACAAGGTTTTTACACTTTTTCTTAAGCAGAATATACAGAGAAACACTATCCAAAATCCACAAATGTGAAACAGCAAACTTTGTTTAAAAAGCATATGTTTGTTCACATTCCTAACAACTTTAGCCTTGTAGTGCCTTCTATCCCAGTCTGAGCAATATGAAATGCCCCTGTGATACAACCACAGAAGCTCAGAAATCTCATGTAGAGAGAATGGCAATTTCGCTGATGACAATGCCTACAAGCTTAGTTTGGAAAACCGTTTCAGCCCAAAGCTTGCTGAGCTCAAAGGAAAAATGTATGTGAAGTCTTTTAAGGAAAAAAAAAACCAAACCACAAACCAACAACAAACAAACAAAACCCCACACCACCAATGCATCATATTTGTGGTTCGAGCTACTAAAAAAGAAAAGGTTTCATTTCCAGGTTACTTTTCTAATATTTATCTTCCCATAGTTAAAATACAACTTACTACTGCTATCAGCACATTGTCACTGTTAATTTAAGTGGCTTTCAGTATTATCACTGTCTATGGGGACTCATTCCAGCAAGGACGACCAACAGATCCTTAGCCTTTCAGCTATACAGAAGAACACAGAAATTGTGTTTCAAGGGCAACTCATTATCATCTCTGCAAACAACATAATAGCACAGAGCTGTAAAGTGCCCCAATTTAATGGCATACCTGTATGAAAGAACTGCATTAACTTTTTAAGTAAAACTTTAATACAGTTTAATTGAAATGGGGAAGGGGGAGAACCAAACCCATGTGTGACCACTTGCTCCAAAGAACAGCCAAGACAAGATTCAACCCACCACAACAATTCATACAACTCACACCTTGTTCCTCGTTGTGCTTACTCCTGTTGACAGGAGTAAGCTGTTAAGCTGCCTACCAGGGTTAAACCATGACAGCAAAGCAAGATAAAACTTCTAACAGACTATACCTTGTTTCCAGTCTACTGCTTTCCTGAGGTCCCAGCTTTCCTAACATGCTCAATATATAAACAAAATGCAGCTGATCATTTTACAGGGGCATGCATGAACGCTGAGTCACACAAAATGATGCACAAGCACCCTCTAGAAGAGGATCGGGCTATGCACTGTGGTATTCTGACACTGAAGTGATGACCACAAACTTTAGTCCTTAAGTGCCTCCTTTCCAGACAATCCTGCAAGTTGCAGGACTACAGAAAAGTCATACCTTTAAGGAAAACACATTACCCAAGACATTCTGTTCAAGCTACATCAAAATCAAGTCTCAGAGAAGAAAATTCACAAAGAAGCCTGCAACAGTTAAATCTTTATAAGCTAAATTCCAGTCTAACTTTGAGACAAAGTATTAACCGCTCTAAATCTGTACAAAGTGTTTTTTACAGGTACTGCCTCAACTTTCACCAAAGCACAGGAGGAATAAAAAAAACCAAAAAAAAAGATGGCTATTTATAGCTCTACATAACTGGCCACCACCAGTTGATTCTAGTACAGCGAAGAGCTACCTATCCGCCCACTTCCACCTCACCTCAATCTGGAGGCAATGAGAACAACGAAATTACCTTGAAAGGAGAGATCTTACCAGTACTCAAATCAATTGAAAACAGTACCTCCTTTCAGCATCAAGTGGAAGGAGCTCATTTTGCAATCAGAGCTTTGAAGACTTTTCTATGTCATTTCAACTCCTGATACCTGTCAATAGAAAATAATGTGGATTTTAATGTGGAATATTTCTTGTTTAAGTCTGAAGCAAGTTATTACTTTTCCACTAACATTTTCAAAGTACAGTTAAGGGGAATTTAAAAGGACCAGACAGGCTCATGCAGATAAAACTGTATGTATCAAAAATACAGTGATGCAAAGTATTAAAAAATTAACGTATTACTCTTGGGGGGGAGGAAATCAGAAATATTGTTTACCAAAAAAAAGTAATGGTTATTTCTCATTTAAGGATTAATTTAAAATATCTGAATTAAGTATTCTGTGTTATAAAGCAATTTTTTGTGCAAGAGTTTTATGCCAATTCCTCAGCTTTTACAGCACTCCAATTTCGCAATCTGTACGAAAGGTGAGCACGTTCATTTAGTAACCCCAGCCCGTTTTTTGAGAATCCAAGCACGTACAAACGGTCCAAGTCAAACAAGCCCACAGTTGCCAAATTTATGAAGAAGAAAAACAACACACAACCAGCGTTGTGCTCGAATCGCTGATGAAAACTCCGAAAACTTAAGAGCTGCTGCTGGAAAAGGACCAGAACCTTGACTCAGCTCAGTAGCTTTTAATGGACAGTCACTCCTACCAAGCTGTGGCTCCCCAGGCTGCTGCCCAGCACCACCTCGGTTGTGGCCAGCACAGGTCCGGGTCTGTCAGAGCAGCTCCTCGCAGGTTTGATACCGGTATTTCTGCAGGCACCTCTTTCACCCAAAGCCTTGCCCTCGTCACCACACAAACAGTTAAAAAAGAGCCCCTGTTTGATGCCGGTTGTGCAATAAATAGTTTCTGTGGGGTCAAGAAGATTTATGCCAAGTTTTATCCTGCTTCCTGTTACAAGTACTTTAAAAAATGTGGCAGCGTTCAGCACTCCTACAGTCTTCATTTTTATACCCTACTTCCTACCTGGGTTTGAATAGCGCGATACACAGCAGCAGACACAAATGCAAAATAAAAAATTACTTCCAAGGAAGCTATTTGGTGCCATAAAAGCCGGAAAACCAGCAGTCACACGCAGAGGTAGTGGGACTGTTCCAACACACCACGCATCAAAACAAACGGCCTCAAAGCACGCCAGAAATGAACAGAAACCCAGTTCGGGGGATTGGTTTTTTGGAAACCATCAGCACTGCGCGCTCTACCTGCCGAGGAGCTGATCCCCGCGGACACCCCGACCGGCCGGAGGACGCCGCTACCGCCCGTTCCCCACGCTGCCAAACCCCAGGCAAACGGGCCACGGGGCGGCGGGAGACAACGCGGCTCAAGGAAAAGCCCAGCCGCTCCGGCCCCCCGCC
>VYZV01016779.1:209675-255816 GCA_013401275.1 Pandion haliaetus | reverse complement strand
CACACCCGGCGAGCCCCGGCCGGCGCCTCGCTCCTCCCAGCGCCCGTCCCCGGCCCGCCCCACCGCCCGGGAGCCCGCCCGCGGCCCGGACGGCTGCTTCAGGCTGGGCCCGATGGCTGTGGGGAGCCCGGCGAGCTGGCCGGCTCTGAGCGACCCCCGAGGGCCTGCGAGCATCTGGCGCAGGCGAGCTGGCCATCGTGGCGGCCACCTGTGTGGACTTCTCCGGGGCGGCTCCGCAAAGTTTGAGCTAGCCCTGTTTTCTCTGGCGTCAACCCACTTCCCTCAGCCACCACGCCTGGGTTTAGTTCCCCTTCAGGCTGTGGTGCCAGGGCGGCCGAACTGATTTCAGCGCTGTGTGGACACCAGTTTTCCCTCAGGCTGCCCTCGGGGCTCATGGCAAGCCCTGACCAGGCTGATCCTGGAAAGTGCGAGAGCCCTGTGGCCTGCTCGGCGTGCTGGCTTTGCCGGGGTGCGGGACTAACCGCCATTTGGCAGCCCAGTGGGAGCGGAGACGCTTCATGTCTTTAAATAACCAGATTCTACGCATGCACTGCAGTGCATCCAGGACATGCCAACATAACCATACCTGCCCTGGGGACCCCTGTAGCACAAGTGAAACCAGTCCTTGGCAAATCCGGCACCCCACTCGTGAGTACTGGGACTCCTCAGTTCTGTCTGGTATTTACCAGAACAGACATGTGAGTTCCTGGTGCCACCGTTCCCGTATTCTATCACCTTAAGTTGCTCAGCCGCTCTATTTGGAGCAGAGCTTTGTTTGCTTTCCATCATGTAAGTGTTTACTTTTTATCTGGTTTGGTCAGCTCTCCCTTCCACTGTGCCGGGGTATCACTTTTCCGGTTCAAACGATAGTTTCTTCCTTCAGGGTTTGGGTACTAACTTTATATAGTTCTCATTCTTTAGTTTGATGGTGAAATTAAACATGTTCAAACATAGAAATGCAAATTTTTCCAGACAGGGGGAAGTTTCTCTGGAATTGTTTCCTTGCGCATAGTTTTCAATTCAGTGCCTTTTCCTCCTTGAGTTTGCCTTCCCCTCCTTCATTTTGCTTCCCATAATCTTTCTTTTAGTCACTCCTCAAAGACATGACTATATTCAGAGTGATGGCTTAGCCCCATCTCTGCTTTTATTCAAGATCCACATACATTAACTTTACTTACATTCCAGTTGAAGTAAACATACATTTTAATATGAATTATAAAAATGTCATGTAAGAAGAAGCTTCGTCTTGGCGTTTGAACAATTTCCAAACCAGTGTGAAGGGACTGTAAACTTGGTTAAGGGTTTGGAAAAATGTAGGAAGGCATGTTTTAACTTACTAAATGGTAGAGGAGATCCTCTGTTCCAGACTTACAGAACCTTTACTCTTTCCCAAATGGGAGGCTCAGGCTTTTTTGGGTAGAAGGGCTAGTTTGCTTCCCTCTTGGTTCATTAACACTAATTAGAGGAAAGAAGGGATTCTCATACTGGCCTTCTTCCATGTTGACAACATCAGGATGGAGAGCTGGCTTGAGCCACAGAACTCTCAGAGAGGAAATCTGTGAAATGTTTCCCAGCTTATCTGATGATATTAAGGGGGAGAAAACCCTTTATGAGCTGGATGGGTAAATTTCTGTTCCTGTTGCTGTGTGTGATTATAAGCCTTTGCCAGCTCTCATGTCTATTTTAGGTGTGCAAAATGCTTTTATCTGCTTTTGCCTTCACTGTTTTTGAGTCAAGCGTGGTGTTCAGGTGACTGGCTAAACTGGGGGAATTTCATAGGCCATAGAATCTTAAGAACAAAGATATTGGAGTGCTCTAAGTGTTTATCTGCCCAAAATTTTGTTCCACAATATCCAAAGGATAACAGCAATGCTTCCAATTAAGCTGCACAAAGTTTGAAAGTCAGTGACAAAGGGGGATTCAGAGAAATCAGTGTCTCCCAGTAGCTAGCAATGACCAGGAAAGCTCTCCACCATGTAGCAAGAGAATAGGGAGCATGCCAGAAACCCAGCAGTCTCAAGGAATAGTAAAATATATTGGATGTATATAATACTTGATAAGTGTTGAAGATAAAATGGTCATTTGTAGGATCTGGCACACATCACTATTTCCATAATTCTGATATCCCACATCTGTCATGACCACACTTTTAAAATAAAAACTCAAAGTACTCTCTGGCACCCATTTTAGAAAAACTAATCACTCCAAACCAAAAGTACGCTTCCAAAAGAACGCACGCAAGTGTCAGCACTGCCAAATTGTGATTCAGGAGCAAAGTATGCATTTTCCTCAGAGCAGATGATGTTTCCTAGAGTTTCCTAAGAGTGTTGTGAATGAACTGATCATGAAACATCTAGTAAGACTCCAGTTAGAGAGGAGTAATTTTGCGAATTTCTGTTCTTGTTCCACTGTAGAGCTGTTTTCCCAAGTGAGTTTTACCACCCAACCTGTTACCTCAATTACACAGTCAACTGTGTGAGTGTACCTAGGCGCCGAGTTCACACGTAATTGGGAAAAGCCTGTCATCGCTTCCAGCTGCAGGCCTCTGAGGCATGTTTCAGGGCTCAAACCTCTGGGCCGCTGCCAGGTTGCTGCTAGTGAGACTGCATTGTTCAGAAATCAGTCAGCACCAAGAAGCCAGACAGGGGTTTGTGTCCTTCAGTATCCTGGAGTTCACCCTGGCCAAGGTGAACTTCAGAGCAACACAGTGAGTTGTTCCAGTTGGCCCTGAAAGGTATTGCTCCTGACACATCCATCACTGGTGTTGGAAGTGATGACTATGTCACGCTAGTTAATTCAAAGGCAGTCTGGTACTTCTACTGAAGTTCTCCACAGGGCTCTTTGGGCTTGTAGTTTAATATAGGTTAAGGTGGAAAGCAGGTGAGAAACACAAATTTATGCCAGGAGAGCCTATTTCCCCCAAGTTAAATCTTGCTACAGCTTGCTGCAGCACCAAAAGCTATAGATCTTTGAAAACAAACCAGTTCTGGGCCTCCTATAGTCTGAACACACCTGTTTTAGCACAACAACAGAACTTGTGCCCACCAAGATCCTCATTCCAGAAAATCTTAAATATAGGGGTGGTTGACTTTCTGCTCAGCCAAGTCTGAATCAAAACTGACTAGCTACATATCCTGCTAGATTCCTTCCCTTAATTCCCTCTTGTACGAAGCTCACTCTTCTTGGAGAGGACAGAGTAGCAACTGAAACAGAAAGATGCAGACATCACATTGCACTCCTAATGGTACTTTTAGTGTTATACCTTCAAAGGCATGTCAGACCTATTTTGTACACATAGCTGTAACATGAAACATGTTTTCATGTATTGAGGCTTGTTCAGTCACATTGTCCAGGTTTTCCACACAAGGCAAAGAGAGTTCCTATTTGATATGGTATATCCACCCGCACTTAAAGCAGATTTATACTGGATAAGGCAACTGACCTCAAATTGACATTTTAAGTAAGTGAAAAACCTGAACATGCTAATTACCTCAAAGAGGCAGCTTTCGCAATTGGAATCTCATTTAAAATAAAAATAGATGTTTACTTTTTGTTTTTTAAAAAAGCTAGATTTTTCATCAGTTCTACATGTTTCCATGTGCAACTGCAGCTTAAGTGGAGGAGGTCTGCAGTTATGTGACTGCCACTGCAACACTTAGCCAGGAATGCATGCTAGGAGTGCCTTTCTCCTCCTGTCCACCCAGAATCACTGTGGATTTCTTCATAGGATGCTTCTCTTCTGTCTTTTCTGTGACTCTTTTCTATGCCTCCTGAGAGAAATGCTGACAGTTGTTGGGGAATTTTCCTTTTTGCTTTCAGCACGCAGAAGATCTGCAGCCTTGCTCATTTCCAACGTGACTAAGCAGGTCCAAACCACTGCTTTTTTGGCTTTACCACGTTACTGCTTAAGTAAATCAGTAGTGCTTGTATTACTTATATTCTCTCAATAGTTCTGGTTTGAACAGAGGCAGTTCTCAAGGCAGATCCCGGAATGGCTTCAAGCTTATTACTGGTCTCCTTAGGACTTCCTTGACGTGGAGACAGTATGTTGGCACTAACAATACTCATCAGAGCCAAAGCAAGTGACAGCTTCACTAGCCAGTAGCTGAGTCATTGAAATGAAAATCAAGTTTCACAACTTGATATCTCTGCCTGACAGACAGCCACCTCAAGATCTTATCCTGTTTTGTGGGTTAGAGCTCTTGGAGTCAGCAGAAGTGCAACTGAAATGGCTATAATTAATTTGCAGTGAGGTCTGTAAGATGGATGCAGCAGTTTATCCCTCATATATAGCTTGCGTGAGTTTAAAATATCCTTGTCTGTAATGACTACGATCTGTCTGCAATGACTACGATCTGTCTGCTATAATCATGGAGAAGCTTTCTAACTTCTGCTTTTGCAATTTGCTATGTATAATGTGAGCTCAGAAATTATTCTTGAGTGTTGTACGATAAAAGGCAATATGCTGGAAAGGAACCTGGAACTGTGAGCAAAGCAATCCTAGATTTAGCCTCCTCACCCAGCCAGAAAGGGACAGCATACAATAAAATCTGGACAAACTGTACAAGGGCTGCATGTCTATAATCAGAATATCCAGTGCCTTGCTAGAATATCATTAAAATTCCATGAACAAAAGCAACAAATAAGATGGAGTAACAAAGTGACCTGAGGAAACCCATACAAAAATATTTTTTAAATTGCTGAGGGAGCACAAAAAGGATGCACACAATTAGAGCAGACCCTGAAATATGGTGATTGAAAAAGAAAGAATCTTTAGGAGCAGTAACTTGCAGTGGATTGAGCTTTGAAAAAGAAACCTCTGTCTCAGGAGGCACTAAGGTAGATTAAAGGAAGGATTAGTTGCCTTAGAAGCATGTAGAAATGACTGTACTGCTGCTTTCTCCTACCACCTGTAAAAGCTGTAGCCTCAGAACAGCACGAGACACAGGAAACAAAATACAGAGCTACTTTTGCCTGAGCTATGACATTCCTTGCAGCAAAAAAGCAAGAAAATCAAAGCAGTGAATGTGTGGAAGATAATGCTTATGATAAAATGAGATAATTAAGTCTCTACATCAATTGATTTCCCATGACTGGAGCATGAGCCCTTTGCCTTTGGAGAGTAATTTACTGTCTTTCATAGGACTGAGCTCTAACTGGCTGAATATAAATCAGTGTGCTAAGTGCTGCCTCAAATTCTTCCAGAGGCTAGGCAGAATACTTTGATTAATATTTCGCCAAGCAGTCATTTTTTTGTCTGCTGTATGCATGTTTAGGGGTCCTGTGCTGGCATTGTCACTAAGGTCTTGCAGAAGCTTTGATTTTCTTATTTTCTTGCCTTGTTTTTGCTAAAGTGTCATAACAAATAAGCAGTACTGCCATTGTTAGTAGTTTTTAATTGATTAGTCATCAGAAGCTTTGTGCACAAACTGAATAGGGATCCAATGCTAGCCTAATTGCAAGGAAGTCTTAGGAAAAGCCCAAGTGATCTGGAGTGATGAACACAGCTGGAATTACAACATGCTCCCTCACTCAAAAATTTGATACTTTCAGACTGCTTGGGGAAAATGGCTAAGTTGTGCTTATTACTAGATTTTTATTTCTCTATTAATAACACCTATCCACTGTTCTTTAGTGTATGTTGTAAAGTCCCAAAATGCAGTTCTTGACACAGTGATTTTACCTTGCAGCTGCTGTGTACCCACCCACCATAAACCTAGGTTGCAAAAGGACAAGCCAAAGGCAAAGCGAAGGACAGTAGAAAGAGTCAGATAAGAAATAAGAAGTAGAAACTGGATTTCAGGCATCTACTTAGCAGTACATGCGGAGGGAAATGAACACAAACACTTTAAGTAGAAGACTGCTCCAGCTGTGTCATGCTATAGCTGTTGCTCAGTGCTGCCATATTAGCTCTCATTAAGATTGATCCATCTTAAAAATGGACGGATTTAAAGCCTACGAGGCAGATTTTCATTGCTGTTCCCACATATAAACAAAAGCTTACCTATGATAGAGCCCTCCCTGTGGCATCCCTGTCAATCATTGTGGCACATTTGTCAGGACACACCTATTTTCTCAGTAGGCTTTTAGTCATCAGCAGCATTCATCACACATAACACTACCCAGATAGTTTTGCTTCCTTCCTTTTCCTTCCACATATCCTTCAAACACAAACATTAGCTCAGACTTTGTAAGAGTAACCTTGCAATTCTCTCTTGTCTTACCCCAAGGGGACCAACTCATTACAGCACAACAGCTTCTCCTAAATCCTCTCCTTGTCTTAAAGCCCTTAGCAGAAACTAAAACAGTCTCTAGCTTTCTTACTGCCAAGGTGTCAGACAGTCCCCCTGCCACACTCCTCTCGATTTTGCTTCTTCCCATTCCCCAGCTGTACATGTCACATTCCTCCTTATAACCCTCCTTTCAGGGCAAGCACTCCAGGACTTTCAGCTCCCAGGTCTGTCAGGCTTTTGCAAAGCCTGGCTTGAGCACTTAGGACAGAGTTTATCTCAGCAGATGACCCATCTGTGGTCGCCAAGAGTTGCGGGGAGCAGTCCTCTGACCTGCTTCCCTCTGTCTGCTTCAAAACTATCTCAGCCACAGAAATCTGTCTGTACTGTGGACACCTACACTGGAGGGGATGAATCCAGTGCTCAGATCTGCCTGAACAGCCTGCAGCATCTCTAATAAATTTTATGCATTTTTAATTATTTATTTATTTTATGATAATTCCTGTTATTGGGTCATGTTACAGAAGAGAAGGAAGATGATTTCCCTCACAAGCTGCATTATGTTTTGAACTAATAATTTCTTGTTGCTTCTGAAAGTACCTGCAGGAGCTTTTTTTGTTGTCCGCTGAAACTTTCCATTGCCTGAAGAGCTGGAATTCTCCTCAGCCAAAAGAAAGCAAACAGTAATGCGGAATACAGAAGTAGTTCATGAGTTGGTTTTCTGCCAGTGGAACGTCTAAACATGAGTTGGCAAATGCCTACAGTGGTGTTAAGCAATCCCAGCTCCCACAAGCATTATGCTTTCGCCCTTGGAGACATTAATTCTGCGTGATTTTATTGCTATAAAACACAACTGGACCACAGCTATAAATGGGCATTTTGGAGATGGGGGAGGGGGGAACAAGAAAAAGAAAAAAAAATCAGGGAAAAAACCCAATATATGTTATTTTCAACAGCCACAGAGAGCTTTTCTGCTGAATTTCACTAAAATTTCTTCGTTTTTCCTATTGGCAGTCACTCAAGGACTATCTTGTTATGGAAGTAGAAGAAAAAGATACTGTGTGTATCCTTTTGCCCAGCTAGTCACCTCTGTTCCCATGGTTCTCGCTTAACTGCATTAGCAACTGACCTGTGATACGAAAGTTACGGTAAAATATTGGTGCTGTGTTCATTGAGTTATTGGGCTACGGATAATATTTTGCCTGGATTTTGGTAATTAAAACCATCTCTCCACCCACAGTAAATACAGCTGTAGATGGCACAGTAAGCTTCTGTCTTCCAAAATAAATTAAGTTCATGTTGAAATTCTCTGAATTCAAATGCTTTCCTTCTCTGGATTTCCATGTGCTCTTTTTGTCCTGTCTTTTCTCTAGATTGCATGTGAGTACCCACAGACATGGGTACTGTAGTGGTCATGGTCATGACCTATGGGGGTTACCTGACCCATGGGTGTGTAAAGATGGTGACCAAATGGTGACCGTGGGTTCTAAGGATTCTGCAGTACACAAGGACACAGAGGTCAGGGTTTCTGAGAATTTTCTTTGTTACAAGTTACTACAAAGCTAAAATTAGTAAAAACAAATAAATATAAATATATTCTACAAGCCACTACAAAATTACCACTGTGAAAGCAAGTATATATATATATTGCAAGAGTAAAGCAAATATATATGTATATTAAAAGTTATTGCAGAATTCCAACTAGTGAAGCAAGTGTATACTTATGAACCTTCACCTGTGTGCACACCTATAAATATATTATGTGGGGTGTTACCAGGATGACACTCACCAACCTGCTCCCAAGAGTGTGGCTAATCAATGATGGAAGAAGTCTCACTTCAAAGATTATCCACACCATGGAGTCCGGAGTCAGCTAGACATCCCCTGCAAGGGTCCAGTCTGTCTGGGAGATCTCTTGCAGAGAAGCTGTTGCAGAATAACTCTTGCAGAGAAGCTTATTTGAGTAGGTAGCAAGTTACTTTTTATACCTTTTTGGCATAAATACGTTTTTGGTAGATACGTAAGTGGGTGTAGGATGTCAGTTCCTGGAATAGTTGTTGCTGACTCCTGTTTTCCTGGAAGGTCAGTTCGTTATCACAGTTTCTTAGTCCTGCACCCATCAGGGTTTCTTTGTCCTGCCAACTACTCCCCATCAGGGAGGTTTGGGCTGAGCTTTTCAGGGATGTCTTGGGACTCTGACTAAGAAGATATCTTTCTTTGTCGGTATGTTTACTGGATCGCCTTTGTGGTGGCTGCAGTCAGGTACATTGTCAGAACTTTCATTCTGCTGTGTGGTGAAGTGGAGGAGAGAGAGGAGCACACAAAGGCAAACGGTGTAAGAGGTAGAGTGTGAGGGATGCTCCCGCTATGGGTGAACAGTACTTTGGTTCAGGCATCACTGACAAGTGAGCCTGACTGAAATCAGCCTTGCTGTGCAAACCGTGAGAACTGTGCTAGGTCATATCTTCTCAGGAACTAAGGGGTCTAGGTCATGTCTGCTGTTAGCTCCTAGCTAACAGTACCAGCCTGAGCTGCGACCAGTCAAAACTAAAAACTGCTACAGCTGCACTCCTGCACACACACAAAAAGGAGGGTTTGACGACGAGTCAATCGCTTTATGCTATAAATATCTGTAGCCTCCCCGAGCCCATTGAGCTCTCCTGTAGGGCAGCATGCTGCGTGGTGGTGATCTGCCCTTGAGCAGGGATGCCTCTTAAGGTTACTCCTGGAGGTTGAGAGACCCCTGACCTGGCATCTGATATCTATAATGAGGTAAGTGACATTGTACATTTGGCCTAAAACTATATTGTATGCTAGCAACATTTGTGTATCTAGCTATAGCCTAATTATTAGAAGTGAAGAGTGTTTGACCACCATCTAAATTATCATTTAAATCATCATTTAAGTCATCATCAAATCTTTGCCAAATCACTGTTTAATTACCATTCAATTATTGCTTAATCACCATTTGATTACCATTTAATTTTAATACAATCATTGATTAATTATCACTTGTTCATTGTTTAATCATTAATAAACCCCTCTTAGTTAACCCCACAATGATGACTTCTCTTAATAATTCACCTGCAATGAGGTGGCACTTAGTCTGTACTAGGGAGATGAAACCAGTTTTAAAGCCTCTCCAGCAAGAAGATTACAAGATTTGGCTTGGAGTGAGTCCAAAGGAGGGCCACAAAAATGATCAGAGGGATGGAACACCTCTCCTATGAAGAAAGAGTTGGGGTTGTTCAGCCTGGAGAAGAAAAGGCCTTATTGTGGCCTTTCAACATTAAAGGTGGCTTATAAGAAAGATGGGGACAGACTTTTTAGTAGGGCCTGTTGTGATAGGACAAGGGGTAATGGTTTTAAACTAAAAGAGGGTAGATTTAGACTAGATAGAATGAAGAAATGTTTTACAATGAGGGTGATGAAACACTGGAACAGGTTGCCCAGAGAGGTGGTAGATGCCCCATCCCTGGAAACATTCAAGGTCAGGTTGGATGGGGCTCTCAGCAACCTGATCGAGTTGAAGATGTCCCTGTTCATTGCAGGGGGATTGGACTAGATGACCTTTAAAGGACCCTTCCAACCCAAACTATTCTATGATAAGATTTCTTTGAGTGCATCTAACACTACATCTTACGACTCCTGCCAGGACCATCCTCCAGACCTGCTTCGCAGTCTGTGGAGACCATAACCATGTCAAGCATGGTGACTTGCACAGATGGAGGACATCATCCGGTGCACACAAGACCAAGCATGCACAGTACCTTCAGATGCTCCTAGGTAAACTCAGAGGGATATCTAGGGGCTGTCCAGAATGACAGAATGGTGGACAAATGAATTGAGAGAATGTGCTGTGCTCATGGACTTTCCCAACATCCCTCTTTCAGAGCTTTGTCAATATACCCTTTTTGCTAATATACTTCCTAAGCATCATTTTCAACCAGCCAGCAATGATTACACTCTCTTTCAAGAGTGTTTAATAACCAGTCAGAGATAGTTCAGCCTAAACTAGTGGTGTGCTATTATGGATCCTAACAACAGCAAACAGTCCCATTACATTTCTCAATCCTCTCCCATGGAAAGTGACTTTTCAAAATGTCCTGGATGACTCTGGTGTCAGCTGAGAGCTGGGAACAATGAAAAGGAGTATCCATGCTACCTTGCCCCTAAAACATGTCCCAAACTAGCATGGTCCACACAGATGAAGAGTAGTGCTATGATTTTCAGCAGCTCATGTGCCTGGTTTAAACAAGTCATTGTCTGATGGGAGTAAATTATGTTAAATGGATGTCTTCTGATAATGCTTTTAGGAGAAAAATTAATGTGATAGATAAATAGTATCTGGCTAAAAAAAAAAGCAAATGCTGAAGATGATTCAGTTGAGCAAAGAGGTAAAGGAAAGTGGAAACCATTTGGGGCTGTCTTAGGCTTTGGTTTCCTGAGCAGCTGTGGCTTTGATTTTGATGGTTTATATAGTAAAAAAGCACAGCCCCTAAGAAACATCCTGAGCCAGAAGAAGTCTGTGTTGTTAATTCTAAGCTTTTCTTTCAATGAGCCAAACAGAGGCTTCTAACCTCTTTGCAGTAAATCAGAGTAAATACAAAATCTGTGGGTTTATTTCTATGCCCTGGCATTCAAGGTAGTAAACCAACTAACCGGCTTAATATTTAATGTCGGTGAATTTAAAAAGTTAAGGTTAAATTTAAGAACATATCTTATACTAAACTATTTTCTTCTCTTCGTGGTATATCAAGTCAGTTCATGCCCCAAGTAGAGTACCAGGTTCCTATATTGTACAGGTTTTAGAAACAAAAGATAACATACATCCCGTATGCATCTTGTGTTCAAATAATTCATAGTGACAACAGGTGAAAATCCTTCAAATAATTAGACATATCCCCACTGCAGCTGAAGCTTTTTGTTCATGAGATGTCAGGCACAATAGAGGGTGATAGTGTAAGAAGGCTGTTGCCAGCCTTCCTGCCTCCCAGCATCCTACGGGAGGAAACAGCTTCCTCTGAAACACCCAGACCTTTCTGCCTCAAAGTGTAGAGCTTAAGTCAACACTGTAGAAAGTGACAGAGATCCAAGTGCTGGAGTCACCCTAATTATACAGCTTTCTGATTCTAGTGCCCCTTGCCTTTTTAACAGAGCTTTATCATTGTATGTATTACTTATGATCATCATTTTTAGAATATTGCATCCCAGTCATGTCTTGTCCCATTATGCAAAGCAATGGGCAAACAGCTGTGATGTACATCTTTGCTGAAAAGAGCATGGAATACATGTAAAATTAAAGGATGTTACCAGGAAATTTTTATATGGGACGGCAAAGATGGCAATAACAATAAATGGGCCTCTCTATGGTGTTCCAAGGGAGAAAATACTGCTTGTTCCAAGCCCCCTGTTCTGACATAAATCTGTTTATGTTTTGATAATTTTAATTCTATAGAAAGTATTATTGTCTCAACCTTTGTCTTAGACCTTCGAAGTTCATCAGATCAGCCAGATTTGTGTAAAGAAGAGGAAAATTTCAGCAGGACCTGCATAGACAGAGACAGCCTTTTGAAAAAGATGGTATTATGGTGCCGAGTGAATGGCGAGAAGAGAGTTTGTATCAGCACGGAGAAAGGAGCGGAAGACAGGAGGATGGGCCAGATTTCTGGGGCCACATCAAGAAGACAGATTAAGAAAAGTGAAATATCATTACAAGGTATAGCAAGGCTGTGCTTGCAAGTAGAGAAAAGTTTCCTCATGGTCCCCTGCAAAAGAGTAACCAAGAGTTTTAAGAACAAGTTTGTGACAAATATTTGAACTGGAATCCCAATTCAAATCCATCATTCAAACGTCATCTGGCTGCAGTGGCAGGGGGGTGGAGCAGTACAAACAACAGCTGCGGCTTTGACTCAGAGGTTAGCCACTGTTTTACAAGCGAGCATAGCTGGAGAGTGAGAAGCGTGTCGCTGAGCTTTGTTACTCTTTCCATTTCTTGTTCACTTCAACTGAGCTCTCTGGATTTGGGGGACAGGGTGTTATTATTCATCTACATGAAGTATCAAAACGCTGTTAAATAATCAGGGGGACAGAGTGGAAGCAAATATTGTTTGAGGGGCCTGACCTTATTTACAGGATCCAAAGCAGCTGAAAGGAGATCGTCATTGGTATGGATTTGTTTGGAGGTTTTTTGTCTTTCCTTTTGCAAAGAAAGCTTGTGACAGGATGTAACCTCATAACTTCCAGTCAACTAGTAGCTTGCTTTCATTCAACAATAATTACTATCTTTTACTGCTACTATGAAATTAACTTTTGCTGATTTAACTTTTTTTGCAAGACTCAGTAATGAATTCAGAGCTACCCAATTCTCCATTGCTCTCAGCAACCTTGATGTTTCTCCAGCTCAAAGCAACCACACTGAAATGAGGAAGGTCCAGGCATGTGAGCAATATAACTAGTTTAAGAGAACAACAGAAGAGAATGTGCAAGCCACTTCAAGGCTTTCTCCTTTGAGGTGTTCCCTAAAACTGGTGTTAAATCACTGTCTGAGACGGTGTTAGCTTAAACAAAGTGGGTGACCAGAACGTCCGATACAAGAGAATGCAAAATATCTGGATTAGGGACTACCATTCAACTGGTAGCAAGTTGGTAGTTTGAGCTGATGGTAGTGTAAGCTATTAAACTGGTCATATAAACCTCTCGTGAGTGTTGAGCAGGGAATTTGAAAGTGAATTAAAACTGGCAAAGCAGCAGTGCTCTTTTAATGCTTGTTTGGGGTGCATGAAGAAGTTCAACTTGCTGTAATGACCGGTTTCTCCCCGCACATCCCCTCTGGCCCCTCCGGGTCTTTGGCCACTCTTTGAAGAGCTGCGAAGATGATACTGTGGGAGGAAATATCTCTTCCATCCCTGGAGCAAATGGGAGGAGCAGTTCTGAGCTCTGAACTCTCTCAGTCTCCCTTATGCTGCCAGGTGCTGAGTGAGCTTCATTCCCTCCTGATTTCAGTTTCATGCTCTTCAGCAGAAGCCTGAAGGAGGGCAGAGAAGNTTTTTTTTTCTTGAACAGGACATGCGGAGGGTGGAAATTCACGTTACATGCAGGCAAGCTGGAAACGATAATTTTTGTTCGCATGATTCAACAGTAAGCGCGCTCTTTATTTCTCCACCCTTCATTTGTGTGGTGTTTGTGCTGTGTTGCTCAGCAGCATTGCAGGGAACAGTTTCAGAATGATGGGGTACTTGGGAAAAGGAGCAAATAAGCAAAGGATACAAAGGAAAGGGCAGAGCTGGAGGAAAGAAGCCAAATCTGTACTTTAGATAAGCTGTCTCTGACATAGATCTCATTGTAGAACACACCTTGTCTCCGTTTTTAGAAAGTTAAGTGCACAGGTCCAACAAGTTACAAAACTAGTATTTGCTCTTGTTTCATTTAGCAGAAACTTCTGAAAGCTTGTTTTGCTTTCTTCAAGAGCAGTTTTTCAAGGCCATGTTTCAGTTTACTGAAAATATTACAAACCTGACACCTACTTTTATGCTGACTGGGTGAGGTTGCTTATCAATGCTCAAACACCAGTGGCAGGAAGGGGAAGGAGCGTGGTTAGCAGGCTGTGCCCCACTCGGAGGAGGTCTCCTGCCCCTCCAGGGGATTCTGTGCCCGGTAGGTTCCTGCCCTGGACTGCCCCGTGACCTTTGCTGTGCATCCCAGCCATTCACCTCAGGGATCCAGGCATTAGGATCAATATACAGAGTACAGATCATATGGATCAGGGTATAGAAGGGGAGAGAAAAAGCGTAAGCAAAGCGGAGGCATCTAGTGGCATTGATAGACTGCTCAAAAGGAGCTACAGCTTTCAGAGGCACCCTGATATGTGGGAGAAATTAGCCTGTGGCCCCAGCTGGCCTTGGACAGAGCAGCCACAGGCTGTCTCCTCATCTTTCTTGCACTGGTATCTACAGCAGTTAGGACCCAAAATTTTCTAGTTTTTCTGGAAAGGGATGGCATCAATGACTTATGAAAAGGATGTTGCAATAACGTAGCACTTCCTCTCTCATGGCATGGAAACCAAGGTCCCAGAGCGTAGACAGAAATCAGACAAAACATCCTGAAAGAAAACTATTCAAAGGCCTTAGCTGGTAACTCTTTGCAAATATGAGCATGTGTGAGATGAAGTATGCAATGATTTATAAATTGGCCAAATCCACATAGCATTTCATAGAAATGCAAGCTACATGTCCCTGACAAAGACTGTGTTCCTGTTGCTGGCTTTAAATAGTGTAGACACTGTGGTTTTCTTCTTTAACCTTGTTTTCAAAATTTCTGAATGGATTTGAGTGACTTTCCTTTTTTAAAAACAAACTTAGATGACTATGGATCATAGAAAATCTCTGTACAAAGGGATAATTTTAACAATATTAAAAAGAGCTCACCCAGAAACTTACAGTGTTTTTATCAACCCCATCCATGATACTACCTGTTAATTACTATTGCTTTTGTAACTCCCCTTGTGAAGTCTAATGCCAACCAGTTATAACAACTTAAAATAAAACCGGCCAACAAATCAGTTGCATATGAAAAGTTGATGGGTTTTTCCATATGTTTTGATTGCAATGGCTGCTTGAAAAACAGTCTTAGGACAGCCTGTACTGAAGTAAGCTAGACAGCAATTCTGTTCCTTAAAAAACAGTTACTTTATCCTGCTAATGCAAGTAGTTGAAGGAGCCTCCCACAGTGCTCTTGGGAACCTACACTTGTTGCAGTGTTGAAGTCGCCACTAATTTTGTTCAGTAATAATGATTTTCAAAGGAGATTGATTAGATTAAAAATACTGCTTTATTGTTTACAAATATTTTTTGAAAACCTAGGAAAAAAGCAGACTACAGGTGTCATGGTTTAACCCCAGCTGGCAACTAAGCCCTACAGAGCTGCTCGCTCACTCACTCCCAGCGGGATGGGGGAGAGAAGCAGAAGGGTGAATGTGAGAAAACTCCTGGGATGAGATAAAGACAGTTTAACAGGTAAAGCAAAAGCCACGCACACAAGCAAAGCAAGACAAGGAATTCATTCACCACTTCCCATGGGCAGGCAGGTAGGTATTCAGCCAACTCCAGGAAAGCAGGGCTCCATCACGCCTCACGGTGACTTGGGAAGACAAAATGGCATAACTCTGAATGTCCCCCCCCTTTCTCCTTCTTGCCCTACCTTTATGTGCTGAGCATGACGCCCTATGGTCTGGGACATCCCTTGGGTCAGTCGGGGTCAGCTGTCCCGGCTGTGTCCCCTCCCAACTCTTGTGCCCCCCCAGCCTGCTCGCTGGTGGTGGGGGGTGAGAACCAGAAAAGGCCTTGGCTCTGGGTAAGCACTGCTCAGGAGTGACAAAAACATCCCTGTGTTGTCAGTGCTGGTGTGGTCACAAATCCAAAACATAGCCCCAGACCAGCTACTATGAAGAAAATTAACTCTATCCCAGCCAAGCACAACAGGGAAAACAGCTCCTCATTGTAAGTGTAAGAGTAATTTTCACAGAGGTCACTAGGGCACTCTGAATTTCTCATTCAAGAGGTTTTCAGCCACAAGTGGAGTTACACAAAGGCAATAATGTCTACTACATCAAATAGAGGGCATAGTAGCAATCAGTGCAGCATTACAGCAGCTTAGAGTGCAACTGGAACATTACTCAAAAGGTACCAGCACACTGTGCTTATACTTCTGTGGGTTGCCAGGCTTCCTGCCTTTCCCTGTAACACTCAATAAAGGAAGAACTCTAATAGTCACAAAGTATAAAAGTAGCATCAGCACTTGCAGATGTTGCAAGTTTGTTTTCTATTGAAGAAGTTATTTAATTTTATCAATACTTTTTGTTCCACATTTTCAGATTTTTGATATTTGGCAGTCTGAGACGAACAGGCTGCTAATTCCCTGGTTGTCTACAGTAGCTACATGTTAGTTCACATGTATGCTCAACTTTGGGTCCACATATGCAATATGAATGTGACCCATGTGAGGACTAGCAGCTGGGACCCAAGGGCAGATGCTCCTTTTCATTCCTAAAGTCATACTTTTTGAGCATCCCCCATTCTGAGAGATGGAAACCACCTGTAGTCCCTGAGTTTCATGCATCTCACCTTTGCTTGGCCTTTCCTGTTTTTTATTGTTTAGTTGATAATAAGTCTCTTGACACTAAGATACCTGAAATATGTAAGTTTTACTGGCAGATTTATGGTGTGCCCTTCTTTGCTTTGTCAGCGTTGTCAGCAGCTATAAAGAGCAAAAATTACATTCAGCATACAGTCTTGTCCTGACTGAATTTATAGCATGAACTCACTATTTTAAAAGAACTTGACTGCAAAGTCAGTGCTGGGCAAAAAATGGTCAGCACCAAAAATAAATCCTTGTAGAAACAAGTATTTTCTGAGCTGGACTTGAATAGAAGACAAGAAATAAGGCATGGGGATGCTCACTGAACTACCAGGGAGAAAAAAATGTCCTGACTACATGATCATTAAAAGAGAGCACCTTCTTTCTTGCCAGTAGAGCCAAAGACTTCGGAGAAGGTACAATATTATGTAACTAAATAATTGTAACACCTGTAAGAGGAAAAGAATGTTAGGACTGCATAAGCAACTTTAAGCAACAAATAATTTTAAATCGTTCATTTTGGGAACTTGATAATGTTAATCTTGATAATAATCTGAGAATGAAAGCAATGCCCAGCTGAACCATACCAAAATGTCCCAACTGGTCCAGCACTCTGTCTCCAGCAATGGCCGTTGGAGATGCTATTAAGGGACATCATGCAAATCCGGCCACTAGCTACGGTCTGTTCCTGTCATATAAGCTTGCATCCGGAATTGCTGGGAGCTGTTGGCAGTTGCTCTCCCTTGTCCTACGCATCTCCTGCCTTCTTCCTGCCTCTCATTTGTGAAAAGCGGATGGATGTTGCCCCTCTCCTGGGATCACCCCACTCCCAGCACCATGGCAAATGGGTGCCTGCCCATGGGTGGGGTGCTACCACCACTGTCCACCTTCCTCTGCTGGGCTTCATGGCACCCACCTCTGGGTTTCTCTGTTGATGCAGGCAGGAGGACTGCCAAAAGAAGATCGCAGACACACCAGTGCCAATGGCCCTTCACAACTATGTGTCCCTTTGCTCTGTGGCGCTATCCAGGTAATGGGATCAGCAAGAGCAGGCCAACTCAACTGAAACTACCTGCGGTGGGGAAGCAGGGGAGAGGGCTACAAGGAACACCCTAAAGTGAGAGCAAGCTGCTCACAAGGGCAGACGGCTCCCTACCTTGACCTTTCCTCCTTGAGTCTTGCCACCCAGGACCCCTAAGCTGAGACCACTGGCCCAGACCCTGACAGGCAGTGCAATCCCATCTTTGGGGCAAGCATAAATTGCAGGCTCAGGCTCTCTCTGATGGGAGAAGCCTCCTCAACACATCTGAGGGGATCCTGACCATGACCCACAAGAGAGTCCAGCAGGCAGAACCAGCCTTAGGGGTAAGAGTCAGGCAAGGGGGCAATGCCACTGTGGAGTTAGAGGGCACATTGATGTGTTTCCCCAAGAGTATCTACACTGTTGTTCTAATTCACTTTTGAACCTGCTGATACTCTATTCCACAACCACCTGTGGCAACCATTTCCAGAAGGTTGGTACTGGCTGTGCAAAGTATTGTCTTTTTTTAAGCCAAGTGCCAGTTGCAATGACAGTCCTCTAATCCTAATACCATAAGATGTGTTGAATAAAAATTCTACATTCATCTTACTTGTTGCCTCCGAAATTTTGGAAGCCAACTATATCTTTCTTCCCCCCCCACCAGCCATCTTCTCTGCAAACCAAAAAGTTTCAGCCTTTTGTCTCCCTTCATGGGACAGCTGCATTATCCCCTTAATCATCGTTTCGTGTAGTGCACCTATATCTTGAAATAAGGGTACCATATGATACTCGATTGTTCAAACAATACTCTGCACAGGTGCCCCAAAGTTTTATATATTGGCAAAATGATGCTTTCTGGTTTATTCTCAAGCCATTTAGCTAGGTCTTCTGGTTTCTACTGCACATTGAGGTGATTCCTTCAGAAAACTGTCAATGATTAGTCCAGAATTTCTTTCTTGAGCTCTAAGAGTCAGTTCTGTGTTCAGAATCATGTAGGCATGGGCTAGATTATTTTTATTTACGTGCATTACCTTGCATCTCCCTACACTGAGATTTATCTGCCACCTTTTTGCCTACTTTCTCAGTCTTGAGAGATGCACCTGAAGTTTCTTGTCGCAGTCTCTATTTTCTTTGACCTCTAACCCCAGTCGTAGTGTCCTTTTATATGTAGTCTCATTCCCTCCTCTTCCTCCGAAACAGACACTTCCAGTCTCACTGTCATTTCCCTGTCTCTGGCTCCCACAGTACAGCTGTCCATGAGCTCCCTGCCTGTGGCTGCCATTCCCAGCCTCTCCACCAACCTCCTCCTTCAAACATCTTACCCATTTATTGGTCTCCCACTCCCTGTATACCCATCTCCTGTCAAACTTCCCCCACATTGTTTCTTTATTCCTACAAAAGTGGCTAATACCAGTCTCCCTGTCTAGACAATCTCCATCTCTTTCAAAAACTTACTCTCTTTATCAGGTTCTCTTTCCTACCCACTTTACCTATGTTCTGTTATTCCTTCAAACTGCTCACCAGACTATGAACCACTTTCTTCTAATCTAATAGGAATTAGCCTGCTTCTCAGTCTTATGCTCCATGTCCATGTCCAGCCTGCCCCAGTTCTCCCACTCCCCAGCCACATCCCTCAACCTCTTCTGCGAGATGCATCCTATACTTCTTTCTCCACTCCGTTCTTTCCCTCTGGCCCAGGTGTAGTCCCCTGTGCACTCGTGCAGATTGATTCCTGCTGCCCAGCTCACAAGCTGCAGGATGGGCACAGACAGCCAAGTGGGGCTGAACTAAACAAACCAGGCAAGAAGAATGGGAAGCCACAGCTGATGTAAAAAAAGAAGAGGGGAAAAGGAATATTTGAACTAGCGAAGAATTGAGGATATGAGTGGAGAAATGCCATGTGTGTATAGCATTATTAGAGGAGCAAAATAAAACACAGAAGAGAAATAAACAAAAATAAACGGAAACAAAAAATTGTCTAAAGGAGTTACAGAAAAAGGTATCGTAAAAAAAAAAAAGCCAACTCGAACACTGAAAATTTCATATAAGTTAGCAGCTGAATATATAAAAGATGAAAAAAGGGAATTTTATTTTAAGATGATAAAAAGAAAAGGGGAGATAACTGAGGTAAAGAGGGGGAAAGCAGAACAGAAGGAAGGTGATGGCTATAAAAGGAACATTAATGATTCTGGAGTGTTTCAAAGTATTTCCGTAAAGTACACAAGCTGTAACTTTCTCAGAAGCCACCAAAGGACATGCTTGAAGAGGAAGTGAGGCATGTGCCTTTGTGGTTAGCTAACCTAATTAGTGAATGGAAATTTACCTGATCTAGTAAGCATGAGATATGCTTTTATAAATCACTGTCTTAAATATAATCAGTATTTTACCCAGTTTAACAACATAGCTGTGACTTCTTTGATGCTTGATGGTGCTTTCTATTGAAGACGGCTCATTGGGTCATTTTTCTTATACATAGTGCCAAGCAAGCCAGTATTTTTGTGTATGTGCTCACTTCACAAAGTCTTTACTAAAAATAATAGACAGTGTTTCATTAGGTGAAACTCTTTGTGAAGTCTTTTGTCTTATGGATCAGATTCATTGTTCATTGTTCATTTTGGGTAGGTCAGTCTTGAATAAACAGCTGAGCGAACTTCAGATACAAATGGTTTCTTACCATAATTTTACATGAAATCCTGTGAAGGATGGCATCACTTAGTCTGAACCCAGGAGGAGAGCAAAGGTCTGCTCAAAAAGATTCAAAAGGTCTTCCTTTGTCTACCGGTGAACATAAGGTCAACGTTCCATAATTAAAACATAAACTATGACAGTCATTTTAATCTAGAATTTTCTTCCAGAATTACAGCAAACCACATTAGACAATACTTTTAGATAATTAAATGAGATCATTTTTGTGCAACATAAACTCCAGCTGTTCAACAGGGAGGGATTTTGTCCAGGCTATAACAGGCACTACTTAAATCATGCAGTGACATTGCCAGTACTCAGCTAGTTTTGGCTAAACCTTGAAACGTGTGCCTGAAGCGTCTTATGCATCCCTTATGCATCCTTTTGCTGCCTCACTTTATCCTTTTCCTCTCTCTTTCATGCTTTGTAGTTTATTAACCCGTATACTTATAACTTAGAAACTTGGAACTTAGAGATGCTTCTAAGTCCCTTAGAAGTTGGAAACTGTCATTTTCACTGTATATCAAATTATGAGCAGATAAGGTTGTTTTGAAGTTTCTTAAGATGGTGTTGGCTCTACCTCTTTGCGCTTCTCTCCCTCATTTCCAGGCAATTGGAAAAATATATAACAATAAAGGGATGTGGTGGAGATTCCTGTTTTATCTCCTTCTTTCATGTGTGGCAGGGAAAAAGAGAAGATGCTGCCAAACCATCTTCCTCTGTTTTCAAGATCTGCGTATTATTAATTTGAACAATAGCATTCTACTTGAGACCAATTCCCTAGCTGCCTAAAAAAATCGCCAGTGTGCCTAAATATTTCCCAAATTCTCACAACATTTACATCCCTAAAGATGTAAAGAACCTTTACCCTATTAAAGAAAGGTATTTCTTTAGTCCTCTTACAGCTTCAGAATTGGGAAAGTGGCTCAGTGCTCCTTGTCCCCTCCTGCTCCGCATCTCTGACTCAACGAGGGGGCCCGCAGGTGTCCCCAAGTTGCCAGCTGAGTGGCACTCCCAGGCATGTCTTCACTCCTTAGTGCAGCTGCCTCCATCAGGGTGTGCATCAGCTCGCCCTTCCCCATAACCTGCTTCAACCTTGTGAGAGACACAGAGGCTGCCTACAAAATACCTGATCTAATTGGTGATCTATTTGCACCTCCTAGCATGTATGTGTATACACACCCTAAGAAGCTGAGCAAAAAATCTCTGCTGTGCCTTGATAGCCCAATATTGGCAAAGCTGGCCACACCTAGACTGGCTAATAAGGTCATCACATTCTTTATGAAGGCTACAGAGGATGAACTTACAGTAAATGAGAGATGCAGATTGCACTTTATGTTGCTCACGGCAGATGCTGGTGTAATTAATGGTGGAGTTTGAGGGTGGGTCTATGTTAGTAGTGTAGCACACATTCTTTTTAGATGCAAAAACTTTTCTGCATCCCTACTTGGGAGTTACAGCTTTTTCCAGCCGAAGAAGCATTGTATTGCGGGCCTCAAAGCTGCATTTCTTCTCTTTTGCCATGTTCTTGCCTTGCCCCTTTATCTTTTCTGCCATAAAATACAGCTTACACAACAAAACTGAAAACTACTCCATAGACCTGCATCCCTGTGACTGTTCACTCAACTCCTGCTCAGATTTTGGCCAGCACACAGCTCATGCTAAGGCCTGACGTATGCTGGGAACAGTGCCACGAGGGCAACACATAGGCAGGACGCGGTGTCCAGTAAAGGCTAACGGTCATTATGCAGCCACTACCACCTACAGCTTGCAGTTTCCTGCAGCCATCATCCTTACATATCGATTGTCTGGCAGTTTCTTCAGAATCCAGTAACTCATGGAAGCTGTATAGACCAAACTTCCAAGCTGGAAGGTATAAATACATCAGCTTAGCCCAAAAAAGCTTTTGAAGCAGATCCAACAGCGGCTGGAGTGCTGAGGCTTTCATGCTTACCAGTGTGATACAGGGGTTGTCCACACCATTATGGAGGAGGAAGGATGAGCACTCTCACCATCGGCTAGGTAACTGTTTTGCTCATAGGCACATGAGTTACGAATTGAGAGTTATGAATTAGAGAACTTGTGAGTTAGAAACATCATGAATTAAGTGACAAAATAGTGAATTCACATGGTAGACTAGGCTGCACGAAGGGGAATGAGGCTTGTTTGTTGGGTTTGTTTCTTTTCTTTCCTAATGCTCATAAAATAAAGTTTAATTTACAGACCATGTTGCCCTGTAAATGTGAGAGATCCAGGTGGACCGTGACAATCCCCAGTCATCTAAGCACAAACAAATGAATGGGCCGGAGAACAGGTTGTCTGAGGTCTCTCTCCTTGCAGCTAAACTAAACTCCAAGGGGTGTTCTCGAAAGGGTGTCCTCAGCTTCCCTTCAGACTGGGAAAAGTCCCTGTACCAGAGCAGCTGTTTCCTAGCAGAATGCTAGCTGGCACAAGCCAGAAGCGTGCCAGTGAGCGTGCAGGTGGATGAGACGGTCATGGGACAGCACTTGTGCCTCTGCCGTGAACTGCTTTCATTCATGAGTACTTAGGTAGGCTCCCTATCTCAAAAGGGATTTCTGAACACCACCAGATAACCTTTCGAACAAAGGCTTTTCCCTGAAATTCCTCTGTATACAGCAGAATGAAAAATAAAGAGCAATAGGCGTGTACTGAATTTTTAAGATGTTTCTGGTTTCCTTTTTGAAGCTTGTTGATTCATGTCAAAAAGGATTTTTAGAGGCTGATAAAACACAGCAGCTGAAGCTATGGCCATGCCCTTACTGCTATGAGCAGCAATTACACTCTGTATTGCTCCAGTAGAGAAAGTAACAAAACAGAAAAATGCAGTAAGAAACACGAACCAAAATAATAACCCCCATGTGTTTCTTGCAGGCTGGTAGTGAACCAGGAGTCAGGTCATGCTGCAGCCTGTTTAAAAATGGAGCGGGAAGGGAGTAATTTTGTTTAATATGAAAAATGTCAGGAAGTGATAAAACTCCTGATGTCCTCCTCATCCCCTGCCAAGAGCTTTGCACATCTTAAACAAGCACGCACAGAGCATGAAAAAGACTTACTTGTTTGTACTCCTTCAACAGGAGGAATTGAGAAAAAAATCATTATCAGTTCAGGTCTGAGCAATACACCAGTTGCTTTTGCTCTGCATGTGACATAATCGAATTCCCAAGTAAGCTGATTTCTTCCTCATGAAAATTATGAAAAAAAATACCAAAGCAAAACCAATTAATCCCTTTATCAAAAAGGTGGAAGAAACCTCATCATCCCCGGTCTGCTTCCACAGCCAGAGAGTACACTAGTCTGATATGTTAATAGGTTTGAATGAGATGCTATGCATAAAGCTGCAATATCAAAACTTTAATTTAATACAGCAGAAATAACAAGTCCAAATTTGTAACAGAGGCACTCAAGATACTGTATCTTGACTGACCTTGATTCCCTCAGTTACATGCTGAAACAGCTATCCGAAATGAGTCACTGGACTGACTTGAGTTACTGCTTGATGTCAGCAAGATAAACAAAAGTTGGAGAACTTTGAATCATCTTAACGGAGAAATAGTCTGGAAATGAAAGTCAGCAATAATAAATAATTTATGGTCATCTTTTTTTACTTCACTGATTAAAACACTTACAGAGGTAATCATGAAACTCTGTACATTAACCATGTGAGCCATGGGACTACATTGTGTAAGCAATAGCATCATCTCATCTGAAATAACAACTGTTTTTAATTGCATCCCTGTACATAGCTATGAATTTTAAGTTTTCTTCTTTTAAAATTTGTTTCTACATTTTGAAAAGAAACTTCTATTAACACAGAGCTAATACAAATTACAATATAAATTAATTCATTATAAATTATAATATGTATTTTTGCTTATACAGGACAAGCTTGTGAACCATTCACTTTTTATTTTTCTTGTCGAGTGCAACAATTTGAAGACATTCAGCACGGTAAGCTTTTTTTTTAAATCTTTGAATGATCAGTGTCCTGCTGATCAGAATCAGAGCCTAATCCTTGTAAAACAGCTTATGCACTAACCTCATAATTTTTTCTACATTTTTACATTGGTTTTGCCTCTCACCCTTTTGATTGGGATTTATATGATACACCATACTTGAAATCTGACTTCAGTTCCAGTTCATTGCCTGCAGTGCACCACTGTGAAGGTTTGTTGAGTATTCATCTAAAAACATCTTTATGTTAGTTTTAGAAAGGAAGATAATATGAATGTCAGGGAAGAAGGTTTAAAGTTAAATCGCTGGTATTCTCAAGAGGAAATGTCAGGTATGGCCAGTGCTCAAGCCTCCTGGAATGCAGAGTGTATGGTTTCCATCTGACTTTGTTTTAAAATCAGACAAAAACTATGGCTTGGCACCTTTCTTGGCTAGAAAAGTCCTTTTGGAAAGGGTTCAGGCACCTCCAGGTACCCTCCATAAAAATGTGCAATATTTCTAGAAAGCCTGAGCTCAGGCTAAGTTCAAAGTGCTTATAAGATGCAAAAGCAATGTCAGCATCTCCTCCAAGTCGGGTGCATTCACAAGAGCCCTCAGCCAAGCACGGAGCAAACTCAGCTACCTACTGCCACAGCCAAACTCCCCTGTGTTAAGCACAGTAGTTCTGTGTAAGTCTTTACAGGCTGAGCCAGAAATGTCATTTTTCCCAAGAACAAAACTATTCCAGCGTCTTTCAAAGACTCTGAGTTCAAATCAGTTGATTTGAACATTGCAAAGTAAGCTGTCTCTCTCTAATTAGATGTATTTTTAACAAAAACTTATAATACATAAACAGAAACTATAGCAATAATGCAGGTTATAATATATAGTTTACATATTGAACTGTGTATTTAAATATAGCGTAAGAAAGATTTAGAGGGAAAAACCATATCAGCGCTTTTTTTTTTTAAATCTGCCCCATTTATTCCATTTCCTGTGACACTGTGTTTCAAACTTATTTAGGAGTTTTTTTGCTAAAGGTTAAAAATAAAGTGATGACTCGACTCCCTTTGATTGCACAGGGGAGAGAGAAGCTTTGAAAGAGCATGGGCAGGCTGGCAGCCTTTTGGCATTGGAAGAAAACAGTAATCTCAAGACATGGAAGTACAGAGCGTACAGTCACTTCAGGACTTGCAGGGCTGCATCTCCGCCCCCACGCCTGCAAATCCAGGTGAACTGAAGAACTCACAAAACCCCAAATCAAAACCCCATTGAAAATTAGCAGAGAATTCCATGGGGCACTTCGCTTTTCGTTTCAGAACACGCCATCTCATTTATTTTCTTTCATCTCTGAAGTACATTTAGTACTCTTCCAACTTCATCCAAAGATTCAGGCTTTTCCTTCTGAAAATACTGGGGCATCATTCAGCAAAAAGAAGCCCTTGCTGCTCTGCCATGCCCATGGATTCCCTAAAGCCTGCACATGTGGGTTTTGCTCACAGAAGACCCCACTGAAGATGAGGGTGAAGGAGAATTGTTTTTATGCTATGTTCAGCTTTTTTCCCTTTTAAAGTTGACTTTTGAATAGTTTTTTCTATCCTCCTGGCTAAAACCACATGGGTTTAGTCTCTCCCTCCCCCAGACTTTGTTCAGGGTGCAGATTTGGAGTTTCCTGTTGGACAGCATGTGCTTGAAGTTCTCTGATTATTAGGCCTTGGAGCTCTTCCACCCTCTTTCACAATCCTAGTTCTGCAGTGTATGACCTGCACAGGAAAATACATTCACAGCCCACGTGGTGGGAGCGTTCAGTGCTTAGGAGTGCATAAGAACTCTCTTTTGTTCTGCCTCCAGTTCCAGCAGGATATATACACTTGCAAGAGCATCATAGCATCCCTCCCATGTTCTGTTAACAACCTGTGCCCTCAAATCCGTGTCTGCTGAATGTCCCTGAGGTCACAACATCTCTGACCCCTGCCAGCTGTCCACCCCAAGCCTGTAAGCCCTACTGAATAGCGGACTCTGGGACTCAACCTTGTTCCTTTTGGTAGCTCTTGTATTTTACCCATTTTTGACAGAGCTTGAGCACAGGAAGACTACTTTTTGCCATCCCACAGTTCTGTGTCCCATATTATGTCTCTTCTTCAGAAGAGAGAGCTGGGACAGAGAGCTGGGACTCTTAGAAGGGCTCTGCAGGACAATGTAGCAAACACTATTGTCGTGCTTTCAACTTGCATGTTCATATGCCACACAGCGTGTAGAGACCGCCACACAAGCAGCAAGGCATGGGAATAGCTCATGGAGCTTAGACTGTTAAGAAGCAACCACAAAAGCTGTGCAGGTAACAAGGTGGAGACAACGTCTGTATGGAAAGCCCAGCTGTCAGCCTTAGGAATGTTTGATGTCTACAGGCCACTGTACAGATTTTATTAGACAAACAGATGGACTCAGTATCCCTTCTCTAATATATCTCCCTGCCAGGTGTCAGCTCTATAAAAATAGAAGATAGTAAGTCAGGTCAACAGCGCTGTCTAGAGCCATCGGTTCCTGCAATCAGTACCCTCTCCGTCATTTGCAGGAAATGTCTTAGGATGCCAAATCCTCCTACTGGGTTAAGGTGGACCATTTGTTCTGCCTTTTCTCTGTTCTGCAGCCAATTCCTGGTCACTCTGACAATAGTTTCAGTGCTGCAGGCATTCTAGTTTTCTGCTTTCAACAAAATACTACTGGATGACAACCTGTGCTTTTGCACCTGCTGTTCTGCGACGTAGTTGGGCAGTCTCATTTTACAGGCTTGCAAAAGATGCTTTCCTGTTTTGATGCAATTTTCTGTGAGCCCACTGGGTTAAAATAGTGATCAGTAGTAGCGAGCGGTCTAAAGCTCTGCTTTCCTGCAAACTGTTCAAACACAGTGACCATCAAACTTCAGCTAATTGTTAAGAACTTACATAGCAGATACACAGCATATAATTAAATTAAATCTGGAATACACAACCACATTTAATCTATAGTTCAAGAATAAATCTAATAAGCTATCTAATAAAACTGACTGAAAGAGGATTTGGAACTGTGAGTAAGAACAGTTGCCTACACAAAGCACTCTGCGGTCAGGAAATAAGACTTTATTTGCAAAACATGAACGAACAGAAGTGCATCAAAGATATCTGAGTCCACCATCAATCTCTCCTCCAGATAGAGACAACCCACAGGATGCTGAATTTTGATTAACCAAGTAGGTCAAAAAAGCAACACAAGTGAGAGATTGTACAGGTTATTTTTGGAGTTTCAAGAGATAAAGTGATCTCTAAGTCCCCCAAACTGGAATGGAAAATGGAACTGGAAACCCCATGAGGTGGCTCAAACACTATCATCATTCTGTGCTGTGTATTCCCATGGGGATGGCAGCTTTTCTTTCTGCACATAGCTTTTATGATGTATAATTTTGTAAGGTAAAGATGTTACAGTAATGGGACCACATAAGCCACAGAAAGAAAAAAAAAAAAAGGTTTGTTTGAACAGAAACTCTTTTGCGCAACTGAGAGCACTTACAGCTGTAAGCTTTTAAAGTTTCCCGAGCAATGTGGGCTGACTCTTGTGGAGATCACAATTTGTGAAAATTATTTTAAACCTAGCTTCCAAACACTTTTTTCTTCCCCCCTACTTCCCATTATTGTTTTACACTGGTTTTGTGAAGACCCCTATAGCTTATTGCCTCTAGTCCTGAGGTTTCAGCACCCAAGAGCTGAGTGGGTGCCTGTGGTCCAGCTGCAGGCCTCAGCCATGTTTTGAACCCTTATCAGAGAGACACCCCAGTACATGGTAAGGACCCCCCCATCCCTTGTTTTCCATGGAAAATAAACCTCACTTTGAGGGCTAAAGTGGTACTCTTCCTTTATTCAGATTCACGATATGAATGCCTAGAAATCCAGAACTAAATGGAGTAACACAGCACGTGCCTCCTTTGAGTCGAGAGAGAGGCTGAAAAGGTTAGTTAGTTAAGAGTTCAGGTAGTTGGACAAATTGTTGTTATTATACTACGTGAAGTAGTTTGCACTTTCACCCTTACTGTGGATAATTTGATGGGGACCAAGAACCAGAATATAAAGTTTTAATTGCTTGTGCGTTTGAACTCATATTGGCAGTATCATGGGACTGTTCTGTGCATTTTAATAAAACAGCTGCAAGGTTATGCCACAATGACAATTTAAACATCGTAATGTGTTTATAGTTAAAGGAAAACAAACAGAGGGTAAATCTGAGCTGGCAGAAGGTGAGCTATGTGAACTCATGAAGCCCTGCAGCTCTGGGCTATCCGCTGCATGACTTGGGGTTTAAAATGGTGCAGTTAACATTAAATCTTTCCCATAAAATGGTTTCTGTTACACCCATGGATGGTGTTACAGAAAATGTTGGACACCTGTCCAATGTCTGTGAAAGACCATGGGTCTCTGGCATCTTTCGCTCACTAGGGTGCTGCTTCTAATTTTAGTAAGAAGAGTTGACTCATGTCTTCTTCGGTTTTCACTACGCAGATGTACAAAAACCCCATTAACACCTTCTATGTGTATGTTCGGAGTGATGATCTTAGCAAAGGACCTGGTCAGCAGCTGTCATTACTTGGAGGTGACAATTTTACCCCAGCAGATATCGGGGATATACCTGGTATCATTCTTACTATTCATGTATTTACCAGGTAGTCATACCTCAGGATGGTAGACTACCATTAGTCTGCCTTTCCCCATTCACAAGTCATGCATATTCATTAAATATACAACCTGTATATGCCTGCTATGATGCCTTCAGTGATGAGAAATCACTGGAGAATATAAATTAAATTGTATATCTATATTTATGGCTCGCAGATTTCATCACAAGTCTATGGTGCAGAGGAGAACTCTACTGTCTTCCAACAGCTCTGGTTTAGCTCCTAACCAGGAGTCAGAGGACATCATAAAAGCTCATCAGCTTAGAAACACTCACAAGTGTCAAATGTTTGACTAATGTTACCTAATGCAAAGATCATTTTATCACAAGCAGAACAGGATCTATATCTTCACTTCATTGTTTCTTTCTTCCGTGACAGGTCTAACTTCTAGGGAAGAAAGCAGAGCTGTGGCTGGTCCTTTAAAATAAGGTAATGACCAAATCCATGACAAAAGCCCTTTCATTTGGTAAAGATTAAAATTCTCTGTGCACAAACTTGTGCAGTCCAGATACTGAAGCACACAGCCAACACCCTGTCTCGGTTTTGTGACTCCTAAAAATTATTGACGTGTTTGGGGATGAGCCAAAGCAGAAGAGAAAACACTGTCCGGGTGATAATCCCTTCATTATGCAGCATCATTTACTGCTTGTATCCTTTAGGAAGTCCAAACAGGAAACTAAGCCAGCCGTGTCTCTAAGGAGCCCCAGAAGACAGCAGAACATAAGACTCTGTTATGTTATGATAACCAGGAAGCAGTACATTACATTGTTTTTACCTCATTCTCTTACTTGTCCACTGAATAACTGAGCGAGAGTCTGTTTTAGGCACAGACTTAGGGCATTAAGATTTGATGTAGATTTGAAACCATTTCATATCTTATCTCCACTGCGCTGCCTTCCCACTTTCCTTTATGTTGATATGCACAGACAGGGCATCATGCTGATTCTGTATCTGTTTCTAGTGAAGCTAATCCTCATTTTTTCCAGGAGTCATTGATTAAATGAAATCACTGACCTGCATTTGTTCTGCATAGCAGCTTACGGGTTAACAAATAAGAAGCGTTTAAAAATTGTCACTTGCTAGAGACTGTGTGGCAGAAGAACAGGCATAGAAGGCCAAATCTAGGGGCCATACAGCCCCAGAGACAATCTCTTGTCTCTGACTATGGCCAGCTGCAGTACTTGTAAAAATATTAGCTGAACAAAGCTAATGAGAGTTTGTCTGTATTTGTTATACTCTCCTATTTTCCAGTAACAGCATTTCAGGCATCCCGTCAGCAAAAGGTCATGCCCATATTCAGTAGTTACTAATTAACTTTCCCTCCATAGCTCTGGCTAGTCCCTTTTTAAACGTCTTATCTTTCTTGCCTCCACGACATCCCATGGAAATGACTTGCACATTAATCATTAAACGCTAACCACATGCTGTGATTAAAAAGGAACACTCTACTGCTTTTTCTTAATCTGCCACTCAATAAATTAGCTGGGCCTCCTTCGCTCTGATTATGTGAGAAAGAATGAACACATCTTTTCCTGCTCATTTTCTCCATTACCATTCATAATGCAGAGGATCCTCTCAGCATTTCCAAGTTGAAGAGCCTTCTAGTGAAGCCACCCCACAGCACCGATCATCTGTGACACCCTCCTCTGTGCTCTGTTTCGTTGGTGATGGGAGGACGAGAACTATATGCTCTTTCCAAGACACTGATGCGCTTGCTTTGCTGCAACTACCTAACATTATTCAATGTACCTAACCCTACACTGAATCTTGACCTTTTAGTGCCATTCTCCATTCCTGTCCTAACAATACCAGGTAGCCCATCTGATGGACTGCTGCTCGTCACTGAGCTGATGCTTTCAGAGAACTAGTCACTGTGATATCAATGTGCCTTTCCTGAACACAGACAGCTAATGAAGAGCCAGCTGTTGGTACAGCTAATACTGCTTTTCCACAGGCACAAAAAGGCTTTGTATTTTTTCTACTCTAAATTTAAATCTCTCATTTTATCAGACAGTTCTGTGAGAAGATTTAATAAGACCCTTCCATAGCTCTTACAGCATGTTTTAATGTGTTTCACTAGCCTAAATAATTCTGTAGCACACACAAACTCTGTCACCTCACCTTTTTGAGAGCAACAAGCCTAAAAGTCCCAGGAGCCAGCAGAGATGTCAGTAGGATCCTCCCGAGAACTCTCCTGGCAGGTTAGCAGCACCAGTGGCCTGAATCAGAATAAGGCAGACAGTGCGATATGCCATCATTTTTTACTTAACAGCACTCAAATGAAATTGCGGAGTAAAGTAATCCCATCAACAGTGGGAGGGAAAGAGGATGCTGGTTTCTTCTCTCCCTTGTAGGAGTCTGATGCTATCATTCAAGAAGAAAAGTGGTTCCAGGCTAGAAATGATAGGACTTTGCAGCTTGTCTCAGGTTCAGGTGGAGATCAATCCCCTGTTACTCTACAGATGACGGAGGAAATTCTTGCTAGACAGAAACAAAAAGGGGGTAACATGCAATATCAGAAGCATCACGGAAATCGCATTTCCATGGCATTTCTGGAGCTTAGTGATCAACATGATAATTAAGCCATTCCAGTGTGAATTGCATTCATCCTACAGCTGACTCATATAAAAGTGCCAGCTCTGATGTTGCAAGAAGCATCAGCATTTCACACTGTGACAGGCTGAAGCTGTTCCTGGTCCATGCCAGTGATGTTCCAGCTATTACAACCTGTGAATGACTTCTCAGACTGAAGAGGCCAAGTGAGCTGTGAAAACATTGCTCTTTCTTATTGCCTTATCAGTACAGACTGAGAGGAAATCCAGAAAGATGTGTGGCAAGCCACACGTTCCAATAATTCCTTGAACTTGGATGTGAGCTGGAAGAGCAATTACCAGAGAATTAGCTGAATGAGTTCAAAATGCCTGTGGACTCTCACTTCAAAATCCAGAGAATTTATGAGGAAAAAAACCCATCCTTTCAGCAAAGATATCAAAGAGCTGGGTATTTATTTTCTTAGCACATTGGGTTGAAGACTAAATTTTCCCAAGTTTTTCACTAGAAAGCCTAAACAACATCCTAGCTCCTGAAGAAAAGACAAAATTGCAGGGGTGAGAGAGATTCAATCTCATGCTTCACTTGCATTGGAACAAAGAATTCAGCCCGGCTCTCCCACGTCCCAGGCAAAGGTTCTTCCTGGAAATTAACTCAGTGAAAATTAATTCATTTTTTTAAAGAAGTTTAGGTTTTGATAAATTGGCATTTTCCAGTGAAGTTTTTTTTTAAGTTTTAATCAAGAAAACTCTGTTCTTCTTCAATGACACTGGTCTCTCCCACAGTGAAGGAAAACTTACCATCTTATTTTATGAAGTTGCCTAATTAAGTAATTCCCTGTCTCTCTTATTTTTAAAGCAATTGCAGACAGAACAGCTTTAATTTGGGCCCAACAGTACCAATATTTACTCATTGCAGTACACACATAGCCAAAAATGATCCTAACCTTTTGAGCACTGATGCCAGCTGCTTCTAACTTTGCAGAGCCTGCCAAAAAATAAAAAGTCCTCTCTGTGACTTTACCATTTATTTCATATGACAGTGACATACAAAAGAGAAAAAATGTACTGAGGGCTGATCTGCTCCTTCCAATATGAATTATCAGGACCTTAATGAGCCACAACAAAACCAAAGCTCTGGTTTGCAGTACAGAAGCCTACGTTATGGCAGGTAAAGCCTACCTGGAGCAGCAATCACCTGTCCTTAAGGAAGAAAGCTTTCATTCTCTTGCTTATCTACAATCTTCATGTAGTGGGAATTTAATAGTTAAATATTTCAAGAGCAGGTAAGGAAAAGTGGGAAGCTGCCAAACCCACATTTATGGGAGCATAAGTCAAGTGAAGGCTTGCTTTTCTGCCATCTTATTGTCACATAAGCTGTTCATACTCATAATCTGCCAACAGGGCAATTCTCATTGTGCGTATGCATGTGGGATAAGAGCCTGAAATTAGTGTGAGCTTTGCCCTTATTTTAAGCGGGAATAGGATTGCACCCCATTGTATGCATCCCTAAAAACTGTATGCTCCATTCAGGTTCAATGTGGCATCTGCTCACGTGTCATACCAGTGACTGGGAGCAAGATTTGCTTTCCAGCAGTTGACTGCATGTGCTAATTATTGGGACAAACCTTTAGACCCCTCTTACACAAGAACTGCTTCAGCAAGCTGTTCTCCAGCACGAGTCCTGTTTGTTCTGAGCCTTTTGTGCAAGAGTTTTGGGCAATGGGTTTACTGGAAAAGGCATCTGCAAGGCTTCCCTATAATTCTCTGAAAGCATCATTTAAAGGAAGAGCTGCCATGTCACAACCAAATGCTCTTTAGGAAAATTCCCCCCAAAAATGTTATTTGCTTTTTTTCTTCACTTTTGAAAGCCAGACTCATTGCACACGCCTCTTCGCACAGGAAAGTGCTATATATCCCAGTGAAGCGTGCATGTCTTTCACGCAGCTTCTTTTACTTACAGACCTGATCTGCTTCTGACTAAAGTTATTGGAAAGGCTCCCATCACTTGCAGGCCAATGTCGATGGTAAAGTGGAGAACAACTGGATTTTTAAATAGGTTTGAAGAGACGCAGAAATATGCGTATGTGCATAAAGGCAAATCAGTTTCTCTTTTGGTTCATATTCTGTGAAGTAGAGAAGGCAGCCCTGATCCCGCCTGGGATACTAATGCAGCAGAAACGATGAGCAACTGCAAGACTGCTCGAGTGCAGTTACTAGTGTATACAGATTTTGTGCAAACTGCAGCCCACAATAACAATCCACAATTGCTCTTCAGAATCTCAGACTCAGCTGGAAACGTGCACAGTTTCTGCTGAAGATGTTTTCACTGGTTTTCCTGACCCGGCTCTTATAAAGCCCTTTCACTTCTGGGTTCAAGTTATCCACTGAGCTCATATACCCACCGAGTCCCTAATCTGAAGAGAAGTGGCATTGAAGCTAGGACAGTACTAAGAAAAAAATCCCTAGGGAGCCAATTGAACACCTATAGTTATCCACACTCTGGTCATGCTGCTGCCAGCCTGTCTTCCTTTCCTCCAGGCATTGCCTCTTTCCAGAGTCACAGCTCTGGGCATAAATTTCTAAACTTTTAGAATCATAGAATATCTCAAGTTGGAAGGGACCCGTAAGGAACATCAAGTCCAAATCCCTGCTCCTCGCAGGACTACTTGAAACTAAATCATATGACTGAGTGCGTATGACACTAAATCCTGTTTTGCTTTTGGACAGGGCTGCTTTTGTTCTGCCTGGCCACATCTAGGACAGTTTGAACAGAACCATCTCGCAAGTATTTAATTAGGTACTACTACCAAGGCTGTCAGAGTGGCATATCCTGTCACAGCACCTTCAAAAGTAATGCAGCTTCTGAAAAGAAACAGCCCAAGAGGCTTCCGAGCTGTGCCAGGATGGGGTAGAGCAGTGCTTGAATGACAGGCACATTTTGGTCAACAGCAATCAGCAGACTATGGATGAACTGAAAGGGCAGCTGTGTGCACTTAGGAATACAGGCAAGCTGTCAGAAATGAAAGGCGAGCTTCTCATCTCATCGTGTTTCACATTTGAGCCAATTAGTCTCAGGCCAAATTCCCACTGAACAGTTAGTCTTCGGCCAAATTACTACAGAACAATCTCTCGGCATGATATCTTATGTCACAGTTCCATTTTTTTTTTGAGAGAAAACTTGATGAAAACTCTGGGATCTTCCCCAGCACACTCCACTGCCATCTGCATCGCTGAGTCCAAAGCTGCTCCATGCTCTCACACCTTGTTCTTTGCACTGCTGCTGGTGGGGATCGCGTCGCACCGCACTCAGCAGCTGAGCACTGCAAATTTCACCCAGCGTTTGACTAATCCTTAGAGGCATTTCAGCCCTGTGTAACCCAACGTGGCTGGATGCCAAGCCATATACTTGCAGCCGGTATGTTTATGGTATGTTCAGCAAGGATGTGCAGAGGATGTGTATGCAGGCGGGAGGAGGTTTCACTCTCCCGGGAGGCTCCATCTCCTGTTTTCCCATTACAGGGCTTTTCCAGAACAGCTTCTTTCGGCCTTTCATTCCGATGTGCCAGTTGTAGACACAGCATTTCCCTCCACGTGCAGGTGGGAGCTCGTGGTTTGTACCATCTGCAGCTTTATAACCACAGGCCAACCTCTATCACTTGACCCTCTGCAGAAGGGTGGGGGCAAGGGGAGAAAAAGTTCTTCTTCCTTATCACATTGTAATTGTGTTTATCCCTAGAATACAACTTGAGTTTCTTCCAGCTGATTTTCAACTTTGGCATGTAAAAGTCTCATAAATCAACGAAATGTGATAAATTAAAAATAAAGAGGGGAAAAAAAGAATTTTATTAAAGGAGATTACTTTACAATTAGCTTTATTAGGAAAAGTTCCTGCAATGATCTGATTAGCAAAGATATTTCTTATGGTGACAACCATTAGAAAGCTGCACACTGGCTGTGACCTTGTAGTTCTGAACTATGAATTTCAAGTACATTTTTTGAAGCCATTTTTAATTGCTTTTTCTTTTCATTTCTTCCAAGTAATAGCAGGGGATTTACAATACCTGTAACTGAAAATGCAAATGTGCTTATTTGAGACTGGTTACAAAATTACAGGAGGACAATCAGAATCCAAATTAAATACAAAAGCCTTGAGCAACTTTTGCAGGCTGCATGATCGATAGAGGTGTCAATGTCAATAACTTAACCTGTTTGTTAACTAGCTGCTGACGTCCAAATTCCTGCGGCCAAAATAGCCATTGTGTAAATCACCCAAAAAACAAACAGTGAAGGAAAGAAGCTACAATGTTTCCCTGGATAAAACAAATAACATAGAGTGGAAGCTTTTACAGAAAGAAAAGAAAAAAAAAAAAAGGAAATGTTAAATAAAGGCTCTTTTGGAAATGTGAAATCACAAAGTTAATTATATAGCTATATTGTTATTTGATCAGTGAACCTGAGCTAAAATTGAATCGTATGTTTATATAAAATGTGTATTGGTGTCCACAGACTTAGAAAAGTAGCATGTGGAAGAGGTGCTAAGGTTAATTTTGCATACTGCTATTTGTAAAGGTCACTGAAGGCTTCCAAAGAAACCCTCTCAGATTTTATGCCATATCGACTTCAAACATTCAGCAATGAAACGCAGCTTCAGAGTACCAAAAGTACATCTGGTATTTCCATGAAGAGGTTAAACCACGTATCTGTCCCCAGCCAGAACCCACGGGAAAACGTGGGCTGCTGGAAGGCACTCGGCTCTCCCTTGCAGGCTGAGTCTGGTTTTTGCTCACTTAAGCTTTTCTTTTTAAGGAATGTTTTCAGCATGCTCCAGGACAAGCTCTTATGGATTAATGGGGTAACAAAGAATCAAAATTTTCTCTACTTCAGTGCACGCAGAGAAAAGGTTAACTCCGAAGTAGCCCACAAAAACGCTGGTAAAGCTGTTGGAACTACAGACAGAAGCCTGTTAAAGAAGGACCTGACATGTTAAACTGATGCATGGGTCCATTGCTGCCTGGGGGAAGAGGGAAAGACTCCACAAAGCTTTGCACAGGACCTTGGAGGAAAAAAACTGGGATGTAGCTTGAGGGGACTTCACAAGGTCATCTAATCTGTGCTTTTGTCCTGAATTATGGCTGGTAGATCTGCAACATCCTGATGGGTATTTAACATACTCATAAAGATTTCATAATCCCTCCCATCATAGTCTATTTCTGTGCTTAAACTAGAAAAACCTGCTTCAGCTGAAGCGTTTTTTCCTAATGTAGAACTAGGTTTCCCTAATACAGTACATAAATGTTTCTTCTCCCATGCAAAACTGAAAAGATTACTGCTTGTCCTAATGCTGTGAACATGGAAAACAACAGTTTGCTATCTTCTTGCCATTTTCAAAGTCTGTTATCATGTTATCAATATTCCCTTAGTCTTCTCTTGTATAAACAAACTCAGTGGTTTAAATTTGTTCCAAATAAATTGTATTTTCCAAAACTCTTCTTCCTTGATCTCTGTTCTGGATTGTCTCCAATTTATGTGCATCTTTCTCAAAATGTGATTTCAAAACTGGATAACTTTGGAATACCAGATAAGGTCTTCCCAATAAGGATAGAGTTGAATAAATACCTCTCATGTTATATGAAAAAGAGCTCTGTTAGTACACATCAGTACAAATTGTCTTTGTTGCAACTGCTTTGCATTATTGACTAACTCAATTTCTGGTTGACTTTGTTTTCCATATGCCTTGCAGAACCGCTATTGCCTAATCAGTTCCTCAAATACCACTAAAACTTTTTCCTAGTATTTTCTTTCTTGGATTTATGCTCATCAGCTTTGTACCATCACCCAAATGTACCAGACTCACTTTGACTTCTGCTGTTTGTCTTCAAAGTGCTTCCACCCTTTCTTACTTTAATTTGAAGTATAAACTCATGAAACTATTCCCTAGTCCATCACCAACATTGTTAACCTAAATGTTTAGATTAGACAGAGTCAAACCATTTCCAGGAATTAAATTTGCAACATTGCCCTGAAATATCCCCCGTTTCACAGAAATCCATTGTTGACTACTCCATGAGTACAGTTTTCCAACTAACTGAGCATCAACCTTACATTCCCATCATCTCCACCACATTTCCCTAGCTCACTTATGGCACTCCTCAAAACCCTTACTGAATCTGAGATATACCACAACTACTGCTCCGCCTTTAACAATAAGCCAGTTACCCTGAAAAAGAGGAAACAGAACTGCTAAGGCGTGTTTTGTTCTTGGCAAACCCACCTTGTTTTTAATGAGCTTTTTGTCTCTTACATGTGTTCTTGTTCCTTAGATACTCCTTGGAATTTTTTCCAAAGATATCCTCCTACATGTCTGCCTCACATCAATTCGGGGCTTCCTTCCTTTATTTGGAATGCTATTGTTTTGTAGTCTCCTATAACTCACATCACCATCTGACCTCTGGCTGAATTGAATTTCAAACACATTTAATTACTGTCCCTTATCTACTAACTTCTTCTGCCTCTACAATAAAAACTTGCCACCAACACATTCCCAGAACTTGCTGGATCATCTGTATCCTCCTCTGTTTCTTTCCCAACAGATATTTGAATAGTTCAGATCTCCACTCCTGGCAAATCATTAACTTTGTCTTGACTGTGAGACTGAATATCTTCTTCTCCTTTTTTATAGTTACCTAAAAACATTGAAGAAGTCTGCCTTCCATCTCTTTCTGGACTTCAGAAAAATCAAATACAATTTTACTGTGCAGCCAAGAACCTCTCAGGCACCTTTCTTGTCCTCTCCTGTACCTTTGTATACTAGCATCCTCATATAATCTAGCTATGTTATTAACTGGCCAGATTGCAATAAAGTATCTCACAGTGTATTGAGAAAAAGGAGAAGAGGAAGAATTTTATGAAACTGCAGAATAAAGTAAAAAAGAATATGGGATAAAAAAATAGGGATAAATCATATCTTACATAAATATATGTATCTGTAGTGTTTCTGAAGTGTATATATAAAAAAGAATAAATTCAGGGGGTATCTCTTTTATTAGAAATAATGGAACATTAAATCTTTGTTTAAAATCAGATATTAACTACTAAAGGTTTTTTTAATGTTTATTTTGAAAGACTTTTCTCATGTGGAACATATTTAGCTCTCTGACACAATCTGTGAGTAGGAAATTAACTAACACAAAGTATATTTCTTGCATTTCTTCCATTTTCTCTAATTGTGTCATTATGTATCAGGAATGACATTAAGTAAATCAGTACCACAAGTGGCAGGAGACTGGGAGAATCTTTGATCCAAAAGAATGCTATCAGCCTAGTATCCATTTGGAAGGAAACCTAAGGCTTTCCTAGGGGACAAAAAGGAGTACGGAAGAGCTGCCAGAACTGACAAAACCATCAGACGATCTCATTGTAAAGGAAGGTTTTAAGGTAGGTGAAGACCAACAAGGCTGCCTACGGAGCCCTCTCATGAGTTTCAAATGAGAACGGAATTGTACAAAGAGCGAGAACTAGGATCAACAGCCACCGCTATAAATAAATAGTCTGAGTTCATAAAAACCAAAAAACTAACAGACAGAACGAGGCACAACTAGTTTATACCTTCACTAGAAGGACTGGGGAAGGAGACCTAAGAAGGGCTGCCCCTTCTCCATCCTTCCCAAATCCTCCCCCTTCCAGGGAGGCAGAGCCACGCTGCACTCCAGGGAACGGGCAAAAGCAAGCCAGGGCAAAGGGAGCCCGAGGACCTCCCCGGGAAGCGGCAGGGCTCGGGAGCTCCGCTCCTCGCTCCCTGGGATGAGCCTGCCTCTTACATTAGCTGCTCGTCAGAAGAAAACTGTGACAGTTGAAGGACCAGACACTTGTGTCTCTCTGCCCTTTCCCCTGACCGTTTCAGCATTCGGGCAGTCTGGCATGCTGTGGCACTCTTCTGGGGTGGAGCTTCAGTTTTCTCACTCAAAAAACCAGCTTAGATCTGGTCTTTCCCCTTTCCGGGGGAAGTAGTGCATCCTAAGTACTAGGCAAAGGCAGGAGTCGCCAACACCTACGGCTGTGTCAAAGTCCAGCTCTTCAGGCTGCCCCTTGGTGCCAAATGTCTCTCTGCAGAAGTCTGAATGTTGGCACAGCTCTAATAGCACATCGCTCTATGGCACCCGCTTCTGTGCACATATCAGCACCCAACTGTAGGCACTTAGGAAATTTTCAGGCCACATAAAATTAAACCCGGAGGGTTAGAAAATGCTAGAAATTAGGAGGTTGAGTTGCTGCTGTCTTGGATCTACAGACAAAGGTGCAGGATGTGCAGAACTTAGACACACTGCCAGTTCAGGGAGTCAAAGTTCACATTTAAGGAAAAAGATGGTATTTCAGCCTATACGTCTGGTTGGCCTAGTGCAAGTCAGAATGGAGAATGACAGATGACCTCTGTCTTGAGATGTGGATGAGAGAATATATTTCAAAGCCAAACACAGTCTCTCCTCTTTGTCTGTGCAGCGACATGCTGTGTGGAAGGATGCAAGTTAGGATACAAAGTGTTTAATAGTTTCTGAAAAAAGCAGCCCAAGAACTCAATGGCCTTCAGCACTAGCTTACACCTTTCCTAGAAAAAGTGTAGGTTTGTTCCCAGACAAGGAAGAAAAGTACCTCTTTATGGGAACCAAGGAGCTATTTTCCAGTTTAAGCAGTCGTCAGCTGGCAGATGTTTGTGGAAAAGCTTTCCTTCTCATCTGAAGCCAGGAAAGCAGTACAGAGATACTGAGTGAGAACATATGGCATGATTTCATATTTTATCTCTTTCTAGCCAAATTGCAAGAGACAGCTAGCCCAAAACAGGAAGGAGAAATATGAAAAATGTCAGGGTGGAGTCTGAGACTGGATGCAGTCAGAAGTGGACCAAAGCAGGGAGTTACAAACAGCAGCGGGGGGGCAGGATGGGTGGCAGTAGTCATGCAAGAGGCAAACAGTAGAAATAACACCATAATCCCTAATTTTGAATGGCAGTATTTTCCTGTGTCCACCCGCAATAAATGTATTATACATTGCAGTACTATTTCTCTAATTGACATCCTCTATCCCTTTGACTCCAGCTAGGCCTGGCTTGACTAACATTCAATTTACCACTGTGATTTTTTGTAAACAAAAAGCTTTTTTTGAGGAAAACATAAAGACACAAAAAAGTGTTTGAAGAACATAAATAAGAATGCAAAATCAAGCCTTCTGAAATCACGCAATATAAGAATTGAGGATTCAGACACATTAAGATACATTCTTTAAATACATGATGCATTATATTCTTTTCCCTGCCTTGCAGAGCACAGGATGGACCAAGCCATGGAATTGAATCAGGTCTGCACCATACAGGAGGTTGTTCATGGTAAGATTCCTTTCTTATTCTCAGCAAAAGCTGGGACCTAGTAAGGGATGAAGCAGGGGTTGGAGAAAAAGAAAGAGAAGATTGATTGTTTTTTTAAGGACATGAATGTTGCCTCTAAGAATCAGATTTCATCCTTAGCTCTGCCACAAAACTGCTGTGGAATGATAAACAAGTCACTTATTTAAACCAAACGCACATGGGTGATTACTAATGCTGTGTCCATCCTTTGACACCCAGCTAGATCATTAAATTATTTCTTGCAAATGATTCAGCAAAGCATCTTGCTCTTTCCTAAGCAAGATGTCTTGGGAAGACAGGACGCAGAAGGACTACTGCTTGTAGGTGAGCTGCACCAGGACTGGTCTCTCTGCTCTCCCTCCCCACCTCTATACTGAAACAGCCACCAAGCAGGAGGGAAGAGTCCTCCCTGCTTCTGCTGGGTTTTCTGAATGGTTGCTCTTCAGTGGAAGGTGAGTAAATGGGGATAACATCCACTCAGAGAGGATTCCTACCCCTCCTGAGCTCACCTGCAAGAGTCCTGCATGTAGGTCATCATGTAAGAGTCGCACCAGCTCCAGGTGAGGCTTCATGACCCACACGGAAAGCTGTGTGGATTTGCAACACCAGCAAAGGTACACAGCTGAAGAAAATGAACCCATCCCACCACCCTGAGCAGGCTCGTTGTATAGTTGGTCCCCTTGCATCCACTTTGCTGAAATATATGCTACAAGGATAATAAATGAAAGGAAGATGGAAAAAAAAGAAGTGCTGAAACTGGACCAACTGCCTGAGGAGACCTAGGACCAAGGATAATCTCTGTAAATTATGTTTTGCCTGCGCAAACAAGCTGTGGCATGCTCAGACCTCCTCAAAGCATTACATCGTAGTAATTTGTTTTTAAGACTAACAAGACTAAAGTCCCATGATCCACTTTTTGAAAAGTAGGATTTAATTACATTTCTTAATCAAAAAGAAATAGACTGAATGCCAGTGTTAAATATTACAAGCACTAAATCTAAACTACAAAGTGGGTGACTGATGTATACGCAGTCTCAGACTGCCTCTGCATTACCAGCGTGTCCCATACTGAGCAGACAGTTGATGAAAATCTTAAGTTAATGATTGAAGGAGGCATGAGGGGATTGCATTTGGGTAAATCAACATTCTGCTTTTATAATTAAAGTTTAAAAAAAACAGCATCCAGGCACAGGCACTAATCCTGAAATGTGATCCCATAAGCTATAAAGTATGTCTGTCAAGCCTCTAGCAGTTGTGTTTCAGCAGTTGGTTTCTATGTCCTAAAGCACTCCTGAAGGGCTGGGAGTTGGATGCCACCGCCACTTATCATTACTGCACTCTTTGCAACTTGTCTCTAGTGTTCCTGAGAAAGACTTCACTCCTGCTTCTTGCTTGCAGTCAGAGATTCTGTTGGCCTTAGCCGGGAAGCTCCTGGGACCCTCGCTGGGGCAATGTTGCTCTGTCGTGTTTCCCAGTGCACGTCCAAGAGTGAATGCCACGGGAGCAGCCACTGAACAGTAAAATAAACAAGCAGAAAGCAACATTCATGAGACTGAGTGAAAAAGGACAGAGGAGCATTTAAGGGCCTCCTCCTCTTCTTCGCATAATGCAGGCAATTGGTCATATGAAGAGCTAACTCATCTCTCACAACACAGTTTTATTTAGAGACTGGATCACTCCCTCCAGTAGGAAAGCCAGATCTCATTGAGGGCTGTTTTCCAGGGGCAACTTGCATCTCCCAGCAGAGTTTAAAGCAGATTAGGACTTTGGACATGTCTACAAAGATATATCCAGCAATTGTGTTCAGGGTTTAATTCTTTTGATCTTCCAGCCCTTACAAGCTTGAAAGGGCTGTAAATACAGGCACTAGAGATTTAACTGAGGAAATAATAATAACACAGTAAGTAAACTCTTAGATAGCATTTTTTATCTTCAGCTCTCCAGCCCTTTTTCAATGGAAACAAAGAGCACAAACCCAGAGGATGTGATACAGCCTTGCAGGAAGACTCCCTGCTGTCACACACATCAAATCCCTTTCATAGCTGTACCCAGCTCCAGGGTAAATTTGTTTTCCTAGCCATTACTCCTGCTGAGAAGCTCTTTCAGGACCTCACTGCTGGAGTGGTTAGCAGCCAACTTAATTTTGGTTATGCATTTTTTCATCCCAGTCCCCTTCATTAGCGGAAATAATTATATGCCCTTGCTTTTTTACTCTCCCATTGGATGTGCTTACAGGCAGTTACCATGGCCTGTCTTTGCCCTTCCAGGCAGAAGATAAGCTCATATTGCCTATTCTCACAAGTTCTCCATTCCCCAAGTGTCCTTCCAGCTCTTCACAGCTCTCCCCATGGGAAGCCACCCTCTTCCACTCATCCTTACATTCTGCCATGCAATCCATATTTCCTAAATGGCACCACATCAGCATGGTAATAAAAAAAAACAACTTATACATTCTTTCCTAGCAAGAAGCAATCAATCATATAGCTCTGCCACTCTTAGGTGGAGATGTGAATCTCTGATCTTTCTCTACCGTGCTTCCTCCTGCATTTTGCTGGCATAGATTCAGCAGGTAAACTGCCCATCAGCTGTGATCAAAGGCAGGGCATCTGCTTCTCCCCTGAGCTGATAGCTCACAAGATGGAGGCCCTAGTCTCCAGCATCCACAGGCTAGCCTGTTCACGATGATAAGAGCTGAGAAACCGCCATGGCTTGCCCACTGTCTCCTCTGCAGAGTTCTCAGATCAGCTGAAGACCAGCCACAGTAAGTCCCAGTCAAAAGGAAAAGAGTGGCGCAACATCTTGAGGGAACATGTAATGATTCCCTTTAATGACACTTTAGCTGTGTCCCCAACTTGAAAGCCACAAGTTACTTGAGAGTCTTTTTTTTTTGCAAGTAAACAAACATAGTATCAACTATTTCCAGTCATAGTCTGGCCTCCCTAGCACTTCTGACGAAGCATATTTGGGAGCCAAAGCAAGCAAACAGGATGATTCATTTATCCCACAGCTTAGCAGATGGATAAGTCCTTTATAACCAAGGCAAAACAGGACCTCTAAGGCTTTAAACAAACAGTACCATCCAAGCCCTGTGAGACAGAAATGCTGGTAATGCCTCATTGTCCACAAAGAAATCAAGACTTGCATTTCTATGAAATTTAAGTACATATAAGTGAAGTTCCTGTGGCACTAGTCAACAGATGACAAACCAATAAAAAGAGTGAGAAAGAGAGGACCGTCACTTCTTGTCAGGACTGAGAAATCAACTTTTTCAACACATTACAGAGGAGTTTGTTGTTTACACCTGAATGCAATTTAGACTGGTGCAAAAACCTAAAATTGGTAGAAGGGCCACACCAAACTGCATTTTGCAGCTAAAGATTCAGTAATGGATGAATTCCCCAAGTTCTAACAAGTGAGCTTGGATCTATGTGAGTTTTTAAAAGTTTCCCTTTTATTAGTAGATGCCCGGCTCTCCCTTGAGGAACTTCAGGAAGATAATGATATGTCCTTCTTGAAAACTGACTGGTGCTGTATTCCATCTGCTTTATTAAGCTCTTTACATGGTGTATACGAGCTAATGCATAGACTGAGATAATTTTCAGTGCAATGAACACACTGAAGCAAACTAATGAGTTATATATATATTTAGTGGTTTTCTTATTGACAGCCTGTTTGTCCACTGGCAGCAGGCTAGTTTTACGATATTTCATTTTTACAGAACAGTATTTTTTCCAGTCTGCTGCTGTTGCCCAGCAGTGCCTGCTCGGAGCAGGCGGGTGCTGGCTGCAGTGGGAGCTGAGCTGGCTGAGCACCGTGGAAGGGCTGGCAGCCCCTGCTGCCCTGTACATGCCTGAGAGCCCCCAGTGCAGTCGCACTCCAGACTTCCTCCTGCTCCCCGGCAGGTTCTGGGTACTTCAGCCTCACACACACAGCAGCTCTTTCTTTTCTTCCTGTAATAGCTGTGGCACTTCATGACTGCATGGTACATGAGCCACAAACGTTTTTCCAAGGCATCGACCAGATATTTCCAGCCTGTCTCTTATGCTGGATTCCACAATACATACCTTTGTGCCTGCCTCCCGACCTCTTAAGAGTATTTTCATTTAGCGTGAGCCTGTGTCCTTGTTCTGCACAGGGAGCTGCCAGCATTAAAGTAATTTCCCAAGAAAGCCCAGCAGCTTCGACTACATGAAAGGGTGTCTCTGGATTTAAGTCCCTTTCTTTTTATAACCTCTCCAATAACCTGAAATCCAGTGGTCCACAACCAATCGTTCCTGTAATCCAGCGTGTATTCATCTCACTTCGTCTTAAACTGGTGGAAAAAGACAAGCACCTCTAGAGGGCAATTCATCCCATTTACTTTAGGCACCGGAGGTAACTTTTCTCTGCTGAGTGGAGGGGAAACATCAATGGCTAGCTTGGACCAGCTGTATTCCCATTGGCTGTGTGAATGCTGGATGAGAGATACCCCATCCTAGGCTATCTTTAGCAGCTCCATGGTTATGAGTGGACAGGGAGTTCTCAGCTCCAAAATATAAGACCTATTGCTTACTCTGTTTTGCTCACCTGGGCCTCTTGCTTTGCAGACTTGAGTCAGAATAATCATCAAACACTTTCATCAGTTATTCTCATACTTAAAGCATTATTCCTGGCAATGGTATTGCACGTGTTTCTTGTCCTCCTGCACATGCAACTTCCCTCCCCAGCTACTAGAATAAAAAAAATTTTACCTTCTTATCTTGATCTGCCAAGATCAGCAATGTGCACAGATCCAATTCTTATTTCAATTTGCTTCCACATTTATTTAAAGGTTTTGTTTGGGAACCAGCAGATTTAATTATTTGTTGTTCTCCAAAATACATGTTTACTTCTTTCCAGGTGCTACTCAGGTCAAACATTACTTATGCTGCCTATTTAGATGGATAGCTGACATCAAGTTCACATATGCTGAGTAAAACAAGAAAATAATTATTATCTGAACTCATGTTTCCTGAAAAGAACTACTTTTGCAGAAGCAGCCTCTGTCCTGGATGCTAACTCATGCCAAGACCATGGGACACCAGTCTCTGCCCCTCTGTAGGTGTGCCTTTGAAGTTGTTGCAGATAGATGAGCTCTCAGGCAAATGCTATAAACCTACGCAGTCCCAGGAACAAGGTGGCCTTGTGCTCCTTACATCATTAAATTGGATATTAGAAAAAAATTCTTTACTGAAAGGGTTGTCAGGCATTGGAACAGGCTGCCCAGGGAAGTGGTGGAGTCACCATCCCTGGAGGTGTTCGAATAACTCATAGACGTGGCGCTTCAGGACATGGTTTAGTGGGCATGGTGGTGTTGGGTTGAGTCGTGGTTTCTGGTTCAGCTCAGCCGGTAACAAAGCATCACGAAGCCGCTCGCTCACCCCCCACCCCCTCGCCTGGCCACGTTGGGATGAGGAGAAAATCCAAAGGCAGGCTCGTGGGTCGAGACAAGGA